>JAMALG010000102.1:0-54244 GCA_023628115.1 Naganishia sp. PT2105A-2 | reverse complement strand
AACCGTTAATTACGGAACCACCACAACTGCACAAAAACCTGTACAACAGCCCGCACCTCCTTTGTCAGCTCGGTTCTTTATTTATCGGTCACGTCTTTTAGACACACTCGTTCAGCATTCGGATCCTTGGATCAACGGTCGGAAATCTCGTCTCTCAATCTCGCATCTCTTCTTCTCCTCTCTGTGCTGGTGGTCTCTCGTCTCTTCTGGTTGCTGCTAGAGGCCGGCGGTCATAAAGGGAATACAAGGGGTAGAATGTATATCGGTTTGAGCGGTTGTAGATGTCTCCGTAGGTTCAGGGGTTTGGTGTTGGGCACCTCCATGATGCTATGAGCATTGCAAAAAAGGAAACCACTTGAAGACGCACGGCGTGCGTGCTCGGCTCCGTCTTCTGCTTCTCATGTTCAGTTGAGGCATGCGTCCGTTACGTCCATGAATTTCCTTGTCGATTCCATTGCATAATGGCGATGGCTCGTGTTCCCGTCTTGTTAGCTGTCTTCAATCTCGGGGTCGGAGTTGCCTGATCACGTTGACAATGCAGATCGATCAGAGCTGTCAAGACCGAGAACTTCATGCCTGCTCTTACGAAATCAGATACATGGCAACCGAGACGCAGGGATTTCGACCTGCTATGGAACCTACTGATGCTGAGCAGGCGACTTCTCGTGACGACGACTGCTTCGTGAAGACAAAAGATAGCTTTAAGGATCAAGTACAATTGCCACCTGTGCGACCGAGTCAAAGAAGAGGCCGAAGTTGAGAAGGCGCAGTACTTCGAGTCGGTGTGCTGGCCTCTATGCGTAATTACCTCTGAGTGCGACTTGACATACTGCGCCGGAGTCGTCATGTGGGTCCCGCAGAGCAGGATGGGCATGAAAGCTAAGAGTACGACAACTGTTCGGCATTCCGCTTCTCTGCCATGTCTAACGTGATGCTGGTGTACGAGCTTTGAAACTCTCGTCTGAATATACAGAAATCTGCGTGGCTTTCGCTTTCCAAGCTTCCTAGTTGACGGTCCGAACTCCTGTCCGCTTGAGGCGGGAATACACTGTGATATCGTCTCGAAAATTGTCCTTCGTTTGGTCTTCGATAAAAGAATGTCTAGTTGAAGTGCCACCGTTAAAGTTGATGGTTACCCCTTGATTCCGGGGCACAGAGCAGATCAGAATCGACGCAATTCTAGCTTTTTGATGGCTTGCCCGAAACGTGCGCCTGCCTCGGAAATCGCGGGCTTGACAGCAAGAAGATTACCCTTCGGTGTGGAACGACGTGCGCGTCTGGAAAGCCCATTCTCTCATCATATTTGTTACTATACAATCCCATCTATGGCGCTCGAACGCCGATAAACCGATGATCGCAGCAGAGTACAAGCGAATGTGCCGGAGATAAATGCGTGGCGTCGCTAACGATATATAGCGAGCGTGGGTCGTACTGAGATACAGATTGTTGTCGTAAAAGATTTTCCCTAAGAATGGCGGGCCAGTATTGGAGAGCATGTCTGGGCGACGGAAGACGATCGCATTCCAAATGTCGTGTATCCGGAGTGACGTGAAAACAGGCCCGGACCTTGCGTTGAACGGACTTCAGCATTTGTATATGTTTGATAGGCATGCTGTTTTAACAAGTATCCTAGAAAAACAAGAGCGTCAGACAAGTCAATGTTTCGATTCCCCTAACTCACCTTCAATTTATTTGGCGGGAACGAGTATCCAGCATCGGACCATAATGTCAGGTTGGGACTTTGGGCACGATCGTCAGCTGAAGCTCAAGGGAGTTGGGGCAAGACTTACTTTGTGTAGGCATTCTCGTGCGCAGCGATATATTTGGCTGTAGGGTAATCCGGTGGGTCACATCCAACCGTGCCTAGTCCGTCTCTCGTGTACACCCGGATATAGTCTGCGCTCGTCAGCAGCCGCACCCATGTATACTTTACCACATCTACTCACCGATATGCATCTCGTTCGGATAGTTCAACTGCTGGAACTGGACGTTTTGGAAATTGTTGGACATTCCAAAGTTCATGATCAAGTACATGGGCTCCTCGGGAATGATTCGCGGTCCGATCTCGACAAGCGGGTTCTCCCTGAGCGCCGACGCATGCACAGTCCAGCTTCGGACGCCGCTTGCCTCCCACGCAACGTATCCGTTTTCACGGTCATCGGTCGTGCCGTACCATTCCATGCCGTACTTGTTGAAGTTGCCGCTCGTATTTTGGTAGACGTCATCGCCAACCCAGGTCAGCGAACTGGCGGCCTGCTGAAGGTTTCCACCACGGTAGCTGTTCCATTGCGTGATGTCGGTGTTGTATTGCTGGTAGTCGGAAGACGAGTTGAATGGCCAGTATCCGGCGTCGAAAGGCGCCAACTGCAACGACTGTGACATCTCTCCCTTGGCGTGCTCAATGTTGATCTGCAAAGGGGTCAGCTAGATTCTTTACATAGAAGACCGTACCCACCTGAGCTTCAATCAGATCGATTTCCGGTGACGATCGACCCCGCCATGATCCATCCGGCAATTGCGGCCCAGGATGATCCGGATTCGTACCGCACGTACACCGCGAGAGCCTCTGCCCGGGCAAGAAACTAAGCGCCTGTCCGTTGTTACTCGTCAACGCGGCCTCCGGTCCCGTCTGATTGACATATGTCTGATTCGGCAAGGTTCCGATATCGCAGGAGTCGTACGTGTATGGCCACATGCCTTCGGTTGTTGCTCCGTAGCCTGCTCGACCGAGGTTACCAAATGTCCAGATACCGGGCCAGAAACCGCCGACGTAGTTGTTTCCGGGAAGCGAGACGGAGACTGTGGACGGTCAGCATTCGGTTGCGAGGTGGCAGAAGCGGAACTCACCTTCGATATAAGCACCCTTGGAAAAGCAAACCTTGTTCCAACTTTGAATCATTCCACTCTTGAAATCCAGATCATGGATCGGCTCCTGCGTCATCGTAATCACCAAGTTGCCGCCCCGCGTCGTGATCGCACTCGGATCATACCACTCGAAGTCGTTCGTCGGCCAGTAGTGCAGATCGACACCCTCCCAGTACGGATCGTCACCGGGGAAGAATGTCCGTCCGTCGACGTTGAATTCGTCACTGAATGCGAGCGAGTACGATGCGCCGTCGAAGCCTGTCCGTGTGTATACCTCTTTCGGCGTATCTTTATCGATCAGTCCGAAATCGCCAATCACGGCCGCCACCTGGCCCGTTGAGTTGATTCCTCCGAGGTTGAACGCGCCGAGCGTCTTTTGGTGGTCGTCCTTGTACGCAATGATGATCGGATATCCGGCAAAAAGCACAATTAGCGCCATGCAGAGGATCAGAACGCATCCAATGTTGGCGGCTCCTCGTGCGGTGAAGATGCTGCCGCCCGAGTCGTGTTTCCGGTCACGTTTTGGATCTGGGTTGTGTAGGTAGTCGTCCGGTTCTGCATACGCGGGCGAGACGTCGGCGCCCCATGATCCTGGATCTGCTGAAAGTGAGAACTGCGGGACGTGAGCGACGGGAACTTGGAAAGAAGGAGCGACTCACCTTGTCCTGCATACTCGGCGCCATACTTGACGGCGTTCCCGGATATCCAGCCTTTTCGTTCGTCCCGCGTCCTCTCGCACTTGCCGTCGCTCCATACAACGGACTCGACGACCGCGACATACCTCCAACCGGCGACGCTGCAGCGTACCGTCCATTCCTAAAGAATCCATCCCCGCTGTTCAAGGATGACGTGGAAGACTGTCTACTGAGCGGCACGGCTCCATCGTGCGACATTGACGACGCGTTTGGCTGGAGGAGCGCATGTTGTGACGAACTCGGCGTGTATGCCGTCGGGGAGCTTGACATGCCGGCGCGAGGACCGTAGGCGAGGTGGTTGGGCGAGTTCATCCTGTCGACTCCGGGCGATGAGGGGCCGGGGGAGACGCTCTGTGCGCGGTTGGGCGTGAGGAAGGGATTGTTCGAGGCCGTATTGACGACCAAGCCGGCTGGTCGGTGGTCGGAGGAGTACATGGTGCCAAAGAAGGCCAAAGGATGGCCAAAGGAGGGTGCACAAACGATGAAACGCGTCAGACCAGCTGTCAAACCAAAACCCAAAACGTCTATTGTCCACTGCCAAAAGGGGAACAAACGCCAAGTGGCCAAGTCGAGGGGCAGCGACAGCGGCAGTTACTCATGCAATGCGCTAATTGCTCCCGCGTCATTTCTTTTTTCGACGCGTCGGGCGTGTCTTCACCGTGAAGATAGCGTCGCCGCAGCAGTGGTGATCCCAAAGAGGTTCCGTAGGCAAGAGGGGGCGGTGAGAACGTTTGACACCCCAATGGGAATGTTGACGCCCGTCCTTTCGAGGGACTATATCTAGATGGCCGGAGGAGGCGTGCTGAAAGCGCCTGCTGCAACAACGTATATCGCCAGCTGCAGCGATTACTTCAGCGACTATGACAATTGCTGTTTCGAGATATACAAAGGCAACCAAGGTTTCTGGTACTATACCCAAAGATCGGTGCGACACAGCAAGAAACGGATCCAGAACGCTATCCGCAGACGTCGTAAGAGGGGTGTAAGGTGTCAATGCTTCCATGATCCGTTTGTCGCTTTCCTGGTGCCGAGAACGGTTTTCCGCTTGACGCGCTTGGTGGCAAAGGGATATCGCCTCAACCAAGGCTCTCACGCTAAACACGGCGACTGAAAACACTTAGAGACGAGACGCGGCTGAAGGAGCGATATGGAGCAGACAAAGTCGGGAAAAGCATGAGCACGAAGCAACTGCAAAGCCTACCGTGATCAGATAATCTTCCCGGCAGTTCCGCACATCCATTTTCCCCCTGCGTTCATCTCTCTTGACGCAAGCTCCCTCATACTATCGCCCCTGGGAAAGTGGCAAGCTGGCGATCAAGCCGCTGATGAGGAAGGAGTCTATTCAGCAGAGCTTCACTAACTTCGATCCACTTCCATAGCTTCTTTGACCTCCGAAGTTTGGGCTGCGGCAAGGGCCTTGCTTGTCGAGGGGGATCCTCCAAGTTGACGAGTAAGTGAAGGGTGAAAAGGGGACAGCGACCGGAGACGCATTGCATGGGGACAGATGCAGATGACGATGGCAACAGGATGAAGCGGTATAGCGCTTTGATTCGTCAGTGGGAAGCGGCAGCAGGAGGGCGCTCGCTAGAATACGAGGTATGTGGACTATGAGCGTGCGTTCAACTGCTCGGACGGCAAGCTTGGAGCACTACCTTACTGAGTCAAAACTCGAGAAATCTGGAAAGGATAACTGGTCGCCAGTGTTTCCGGTTTTTCATATTGTCTTGTCGCCTTACTTCGTTCAGGCACATGCACATATCAAGTGACTCTCTCAGCCTCTGCATGCGCACCTAAGATAATCTTCATCGCATATGCGCAACGTTTCATCGAACGGTCAGACTAAATTCGAGATCGCTCTATGGGAATGTGCTTGTCACCTCCCGGGCGTGAAAACCGGTATATCCGGATATCTCGCTCAGGTAAGATACGAGATCGAGAGATGCTTGCCGTATTCCGTGATGAGACGATGCGATCATGGCTGACTCGCTTTCGAATAATCGATTCGACAGGTCAGAAGTCATCACAGTATCAACGCTCAGGCTGAACACAGATAGGCCATAATCGTTGAAAAGTATTATGAGATCTCCGGCGTCTCTTCGATTCTGTATTGTATCTGTGCTCGCCTGCACCGTCGTACACCCCTAGTCGAACCTCAGTGTGGCAGAGCGCTCAGTCGCACTTTCCCGTATCCGCCTACATGAGGTTCCTACCCGAGAGCGACCTGTTCGATGAGCGGCGCGAGCGAGTTTTGCAGATCCACCAGGCGTCAGCCCTTAGCGTTCAAGCGAACCTCCGCGAGAAATAAAGAGTCTCTGTAAGAAGTTGATAGACGGGTGATGCTCATCATTCGTTTCGAGACAGACCACCACGGATCCACACTTTGGGTTATTCTCGGGGTGTAGTGCTTTGTGCGATTATTGCAACCGTCCGTCGCGTCACGGCAGATGTAGCATTTAAGAGGAGGTCTTGCAACAGTGGCGACAGGTGCGAGCAGAGCTGCGAGCAGTCAAGAGCAGACGCATGCAAGAGGCGCCGTCGCTTCGTGCAGTGAGGGCTCGCGCAAACGAGCTTCGCCGGATGATAGGTCAGACGCCTTACTGGGAGTCTAAAGTAGCGAGAGAATTTGCGATCAAGATCCGCTAGCCAAGTTGGCTGTGTTACTAGGTCAGCCCCAGGATGAGAGGCAGGACGATCTAGGTTGGCTACGGGTAACGACTGAGCACTTGATCGCATTGACCATTGTGAATTCTCGCAGTGGCGGGAAGGCTCGGTGGCGCCCGAAGAGGTCTCCGCTCACGTACTGAGTCCTACGTCAGATCGATTCGTCATATGGACGGATTGCATGATCACAAGCCAGCCCCGACAGCTGCGTCGACGGTCTGGGCATCGTCCCACTTTCACATCAGCTCCCACATCGTTCGCGAGCGCTCTATGCGAGTATCAGATATCGCTTGCAACCTCGCGAAACTTCGCCAAAGTTGCCTCCATCATGTGATTCCCAGGCGCATCGCGCACTATCGGCGGACGAGGCGGACGGCTAAACCCACATCGCGTTCGAACCGGGTTTTACCCTTCGGGCGCAATCCATCTCGGCAAATGTCTGCGGGCTGGCTTAGTCAGCGCGATTGCTGCGTCAGCCAACGAGCGCGCGTGCATTTCCCAGCCGGGTGGGCGCATCTCTCATTCCCGGCGATTGCGGCTTGCGGTGGGCGGCTCGGTCGTGCGTGGTGGTGTCGGTGGATGGTCAACTGGTGGCATATAGATCTGTTGCATGGTGGCGCAGTGTCATTCAACGAACGTTATCCATCTTTTTTAATCTGTAAGTAAAGGCCTAGTGCTTCCTTTCTCCTCTCTCCGCGCCATCCAACCGGTTTCAGCATTTTGCATGTCACTGTCATTCGGCAACTCATGCTGACATCGTCTCTTCAGAAACAAAATGGCCGCACGATTCACTCCTGCTCTTCGAGCCGCTGCCGGTGCGCGAGTCGCCGCCCGACGACAAGTCGTCCCCGCCATGCGACGAGGATTCGCTTCTGAAGCTGTAAGTCTCACTGCCAAGCGTTACACATCACCGCTCACTTGCCATCCTTACAGCCCAAGTCCGGATCCAGCAACGGTCTCCTCTTCGGTGGTCTCGCCGCCGCCGCTGTCGCCGGTGGAGCCTACTACTTCTTCGGTACCGATGCCACTGCCGGTGAACGAGTCGAGGAACTCAAGACTGTTGGTCGAGAGGCCGAGGAGTCCGCCAAGGCTGCGTTGCACTTGAAGCGAAAGCCCGAGGACTACCAGAAGGTCTACAACAAGATCGCTGAGATTTTGGAGGCCGATGACTACGATGGTGAGTCCCCGTCTCTGCCATGCCGCCATAAGGACCTTGCTGACGAATTCCTCAGACGGATCCTACGGCCCCGTCTTGGTCCGACTCGCATGGCACTCGTCGGGAACCTACAACAAGGAAGACGGCTCGGGCGGTTCCAACTACGCCACTATGCGATTCAAGCCCGAATCCGAGCACGGCGCCAACAACGGTCTCAAGATTGCCCGAGACTTGCTCGAGCCCATCAAGAAGGAGTTCCCCTGGATCTCGTACGGTGACTTGTGGACGCTCGCCGGTGTCTGTGCCATTCAGGAGGCCCAGGGTCCCAAGGTCCCCTGGCGAGCAGGCCGAGTGGACGGCTACGACCACAACTGTACTCCTGACGGTCGATTGCCCGACGGTGCCAAGGGCCAGGACCACTTGAGGGACATCTTCTACCGAATGGGCTTCAACGACCAGGAGATTGTCGCCCTCTGCGGTGCCCACGCTCTCGGCCGATGCCACACCGACCGATCCGGATTCGACGGACCGTGGACCTTCTCCCCGACCACGTTCACCAACGACTACTACCGATTGCTGTTTGACGAGAAGTGGTCGTGGCGAAAGTGGAACGGCCCCGCCCAGTTCACGGATTCCAAGACCAAGTCGTTGATGATGTTGCCGTCTGATATGGCGCTCACCAAGGACAAGGAGTTCAAGAAGCACGCCAAGGCGTACGCTGCCGACTCGGACTTGTTCTTCAAGGAGTAAGTAACGGTGTGACTGTTCTCGGGGCCAGTGCTGACGTCCTCTACAGCTTCGCCAAGGTCTTCAACAAGCTCATCGAGCTCGGTGTCCCCACCTCGCAGTTCCAGACCGACGCCTACACATTGAAGACTCTTGACGAGCAGTCGTCATAGATGCAGGTCGCTCACGCTTGACGTGTCTGTCGAGTCAGCGGATATACGGATGTTGTATGTGTGTGCTGGGGCTATTCGATATATGGGAAATTGCGCGAAATACATCGGACGCTGTTGTTGCCGTGCGAGGCGCAATAGCAGGGCTAGAATGGGGCTTCGACGTGTGCCGCACGATCTACTTTGCAGTCACTGAGTCTGGGCATAATTTCGCTGCCAGCACCGCTGAAACAGGAGGGAAGCGATGTCTGTTTTGACAAGAGCTGACCATCGCCGGTTTTGACAAGCACGGCAATGTGGAAATCCATTCTTTTTGATTTATCAAACACGAGAGCGAAAGACAATCACCTTAGATAGCTCGTCGTGCTATCGTCGGTACATCGTCCCTAGCCGTGCTCCTGTCACCTAGAGCTCGCCCAATTTAGCCCGGTTGATGCTTCTTATCCCCATGTTCGCTTCCAGCCGCATGGTCGGCCGTGATGGAGGAGGTGATGGAAGACTGAAGGAAGCATGTCCGGTCGAAGCAGGTGCAGTCGACCTTCTGATGGTCGGCAGAATTCGCTCGAAGGTCTGTGAAGCCAGTAGACAGAGTGCGGTGTATGAGCAGCACCGTAAGACGTGGGGTCTTGGCCTGCTGGACGGCCATTACGTTCGGCTGGAGAGATCATGCTCTTCTTATGTCTGTCAAATAACGCGCGGGACATGACACAGCATTTTAAATCACTTCAACAACCAGCCCCTCTGGCTTAGTGGTAAAGCGTCTGACTACGATTCCATCCTGGATTCGGATATCAGGAGATCCTGGGTTCGATCCCCAGGAGGGGTTGATTTTTGTGTTGCGTTACTCAGGAACCCAAACAATTTGCGCCATTGGTCGCGGATCAGGGAGCATTTTTGCGACTTTGGCGAAGGCTCAAAGTCTTCTCGTTTGCCATTGTCTTTTCGATACCACGCCGACATACAGCAGCCCACACGCCCCCGAGAGGCTCTCAGGAACCGTTTGGGGTTTGCTGACAGTATTACTACCCTCATATCGTGAAGAGCAACTGCTCAATACAGAATGAGGTCGACCTCAGACGCTGTAGCGATTTTTACTGGATTGCGATGATACTGACCCCCGTATCGTGCCAATCTTCGCCAATCCATTTCTAAGACAACATCACGCAGGATTCTCACGCGTGTGATCCCTATCCCCCCGAACTCTTGCTACCAGTTGCTACGCTGCGAGATCACTACTTGCTACATTGCGTGTGGAAACGCGCTGCCATATCGGGGCGAATGAGCTATCCGTCGGGAGAATCCTGACAGCCTGCTCAGGCAGCCTGCGATGCTGCGATACCTAGGCAAGAAAGGATTTCGAATTGCGACTGACTGTTCAGTATCGCGTGACCGCCGAGAAAATGCGGCCAAACGAGTCGACAACGTTGCAGCCCCGTTGAATTTAGAAGCCTGCCCTGTGTATGTTATTAGATTGCTTGTTTGTGAGCGGACTGTTCAGGGGGACACGAAAGGCGAAGGGTATGGAAAGTAGATACATGCCAATTTTTGGATGTAATGCAACTTGTACCACTAGCCTCTCTGCGCGCAGTAAATTCTCGCTCGTGTAATGTGGGTGAGACGATCTTTGAGGCCGTGGGGCGGAAAGGAGCTACGGGACTCGATGAGCCATATGCTTCGATGATGCTCTGGGCTTCTTAAATCTTCGGGGGACATCGGGCGGCTTCGGGTCTCTTCGCTCTGATGGGAGTAGGAGGTCAACCTCCTTCAACGAAACACTTGGATACCGTTCTTAAGAGCCTTTCGGGCTGGAGACACATACTTTGCTTCCTCTATTCAGCACCCTCCCTGGACACCAATCTAAATAGCTGAATCGAGAAAAGGCAGTTGAATCCTAGGGGCTTCTGAATGGAAGGCTTCATCATTAAGCACAACCTGAGCCTGCACTCGCCCGAAGCGGAGACGCGAGAGGCCTCCCGGATTGTTTTGTCACATGGCCGGGAGTGCCCAGCTCTCGAGGGCTCGGCGAATTAGCATATCTGATAGACGCTCTCCCAACTCCACTGGGATCCAGGGAGGATACCGCGGGAAGTCCGGAGGGAAAATGTTTTCAGCGCTGACGCGGCCCAGATCGACTACGAGATCAAAGGATGTCGTTCAGGGGGTGCTCACACTCTCATGTCCCTAGACTCCTCACTGAGAGGGTATAACCCTTGTTTACTCCTGACCGTTTGACTATATATAGCCGTGCTCAATACTATAAAATGGTACCCCTCGTCTAAGACTGCCATTGCACTTTTGTTTCGTTCCGGAGTTTCCATCGTAAGTGGAGTGATTGTCATATACCTTTTAGCATTCGCCCCTGGGCTTAATACACATTCTCCGGTCTTTCGTTGCAGGTCTCGGACCCCCATAGACTCGCACTCGATCACTCAGCCACACTCTCAGAACATTTACTGCCATACAATGAGTCCATCACAACGCGGTTCCAGGGTTCGTCCGGTTCGTCGCAATAGGACGGAAATCGGTCTCGTTGAACGTGGAAGTAGCGACGACGCTCGATATCATTGGGGCACTCGCTCAACGCACCCTCGAGGGCACACGGCATGGACTTCCTATGGGACAGCCGCAAGGACAGACTTACCTCCCTCGACTCTGGGACTACCTTATGTTGTGAGAGAATCAGAAAGCCACACTGGATTTCGTGAATACTCTTCCGACGGCAGTTTTTCGCTGTTCGTCGGTAGACCCAGGGCGGCCGCCTCGAGTGTAGGTCGATAGGGAAATCATACAGTGATCCCCATGATACTGATCACTTGAGATCTGCATCTAGGTACCCCAGCACACGTTTAAGGAATCTGACGGATCTACCACTCTGTTCAATAACGGTTCGACGGTGCTGACAGCGAATATAGAGGACAATCGATGGCATCTCCTGAGTATTGGGGACTATGTTGATGTACAGGTGAGATGTGTGCCGAGTTTCTTTGAAGTGGACATGCATTACTCTGGGTCCCACGGTCCTGTTTCATGGCCCATCACTATTCCCAAGCAGTGGCGTCGTAGATGGGACTCTAGCCAATTCGAGGGCTTCGTGGACGATATTCTCGGGGAGCTGTGCCGGCGAGGGAATGATGACCACCGACGTCAGCTCGCTCAGTATGTATCGAGAATCCCGGGATGCAAAGATGGAACGGCAGAGCAATTAGTAGCCCACCTCGTGGCAAATGCCATAAACCGGGCTTATGATGAGGATCGAGCCAAGCGAAACAAAAGCAACGACCGGAGTGGACAAGCTAGTGGACACAAAAGTAGCGGCTTAGTCCGTAAGATTCTTGGGTTACTCAAGTGACACAAATATCCTGGTTATTTCAATTCTCCTTGGCAAGGCTTCTCGACAGCGGCTATACTAGTTCAAGCTATATCTCTAAGCCCTAGCTGTATCATTAGTTCTGGACTTATCTCATCTCATGGGTCTCGCGCGGGTATCGGACATCAGCTATATTGTCAGGCTTTAGTCAAGCAGCAAGCTGGGTACGCAAGGGAGCGAAGAGACGAGCAGTCCAAAGGCGAATCCTGATCATCACAGCTGATATTACGGCTCCGAATGGTTGAAATCTCGTTGATCTTTTACCTAGATAGCCCGCGAGGCGGCGATACAGTTGCAAACATGAATGGCCGACTGAGCCTCAAAAGGCAATGCTGAAAGTCAACTGCAATCATGCAGAAGGGACGCACGGGATGACAGTCCTATAGTAGTCCGGACCTCTCTTTACGCCAGCCGGTTTCATCATAATTGGCCGCTTTGCCTGTACATGAAGCGTAGAAAGCAACCGAAGCTGAACGAGCTCAATGTAAGGAAAACGTAAGGGTGGTGACTGGAGAGGTGCCCGGGGTCTCGACAGGATGGAACTAATGGAAAGGAACGATCTTCGTTCTGCCCCTGGTCCACAATCTGAGAGGATTACAGTTACTATCTGTCTTTCTGGCTTCCGCCCTTTGATCGCCATGTCGCTTACCCAACACCGAGATCTTTCGCACGGCAATGAAGTGATGTCATGATGGGCTCTTCGCCAGGCTCGGTTGATCACAGAGACTGGCTCGTGCTCGACGCCTTTGGGACGAATATGTACATCTCGCTGGAGGTGCTCCGGTCGCCTGGTTCCTCTTAGGCCGAAGCGCTCGTCAGCTAGACACGTCCTGAAGAGACTGTGAGAGCTAGAAGGGGTATCGCCCAAGGTTCAGAAGGTACCCAGCTGGTCTATCGATAGTACTTGTATAATTGCATCTGGCTGCATGTTCCTACTTTTTACTTGTGCATCTTGCCATCTCTTCATCTCTATCCAGCGCTTTTCGCCTGCTTGCCGTTGATCGAGTCATATGTGAAGCTGATCGAAACTGCCAAACCTATTGTACAGCGTTACAGCCGTCCAGCCCATGCCATCGGCGGACCAGACAGTTGGCGGAGGAGGAGAGAAGTATACAAGCAGAGAATCCCTAAGAACCTGTTTCGACTCTAGGAAGGGAGCGCAGTTTACCTAGCCAGCTGCCTCAATCAGCCTCATCCGAAAGAAGTCAATGTAAGGAAGCCAACCCATCCTATGGGTGATATAGCGCCACCGCCCGATCTATGCCGCTCCATCACCTTAGTCAACCTAGATCTCTCAATCCCTCACAGTCGAAACTTGTGGGTGTCATGCGTTTGCGCTCGGCAGGTATGTGTCGCTATATCTGTAATAGTATAAAGGGGAAGGTTACAATACGGAAAGTATGCACTTGCCATAGGCGACTTGTCACGCTGTTCCGTGTTCTCATACAGCTCTTGCTGGCAAGCAATTTGAACGGTAGAAGCCCCTGCGCTGCAGCATCCTTCCCCTGTTGTTTCCCTGCGCTTTGCTGAGAGATGGTAGGATCTGAAAATGAATGTTTCCCCTGATCCTCTTGTCAGTCGTCCTGCTTGTGAATTTTGTACGCACGACTAACAGAGTAGATTCGTCTTGATCCGACTGACATCTCACTAAGAGAGCAGCAGCTTCAGATGTCTACGCAGATTCCCCTGAAGTTGTTGGGCGTGATCATTCGTACTGGCTCAAGCCAATGCTCTCAATTGTATATTGAACTTTACAAGATTCGCGATGTGTCCTTTCCTCTTGCCTTAACATTCCTTATACCAACGGACTCGCCACCGTCAACGCCATCGCGGTATCCAACGCCGACGCCATCTTCGCGCCGCCAACGGAACTCGCCACCTGCTGCGATCCCAGAAGCGTCTGCGAGATATTGGTATACTTGCACCCGGAAGGATTGATCGTCCCGTCAAACCTCCCCTTTAACCAATCAATCACCGCCGGGAAATGCAGCAGCTCCATCGTAAAATGTTGCGTGCTCGGGTTGACGTCGGATACGAACTCGATTGTGGCGCCGTTTGCGCAGTATCGGTCGGCCATGACGGCCGCGGGTGGGTAAGGAACGATGTCGTCATTTACGGCATGGTAGACGTAGAGCGGAACGCGAGGGGTGTCTTCTACTCGAGCGCCCAGCACGAGCTGCGATAGTGTGTTCTAGAAGGGCTGTTAGCATGAGGTTACGACTGCATCGAATCCACTTACCTGGATGACAGGATCGCGCAACGTGCCCGCCCCACTGTTGAAGTACTTCGGCGACAAGACCTCCTGATTCGCGTACGCCAAAATGTTGGCAGGTGCACACCGCTGGCGGACCTTGGCGAGCTCTGCGATCCCTGCTGGAGTCGCAAGCTCATTGACACGAGCGTTGAAGGTCGGGTAGCCGTCTCCGACACCGGCGATGCTTGCGAAAACGACTACAATCGGCGCTGAGGTCAGCGAAATGCATGGAGAGGATATAATGTTGACCTACAGCCGGCGGAAGCCCCTCCTTCCTATGAAAGATGAACCGTCAGGACGCGTTATGATCTGCATGCAGATCAACCTACAATGAACTCTGCCGTCGCCGTCAAGTTGGCTGGCGTTCCGCCTTGCGCGACTCCGATCAGGTTGAGTTCCGGTGCATAAGTGGGCTGCAGGGCTGCGGCTGTTTACAACAAGGTCAGCCGCAGGCACGTCAACCGGGATCATTACGTACCCCATCCGGAAGCAGCACCGCCTCCTGAATAACCCTACAGGCGAAGAATAATCAACGATGGCCCAATGACCCTAAGCAAGACACTCACCCAGATAGCAATTTTTGGCGAATTCAGGCCCAACTGCGGGAACTTCAACGTCGCGCGAATACCATCGAGTACGCCACGTCCTTCAAGACGCCCTGCGATAAAGGCCGCATTGGGTCCTTCGTAGTCCTGGATGGTGACGGTCCAGCCTAGCACCAAAAAGGATGAGGTTCAGGCATTATGATGATGCAGCGAACGACCTACCTTGCGCCAATGCAGAGTAGACGAGGAAGCTTTCGACCGTGACGATCAAGTTTTCCTGCACAGCCAAGAATTGCACTATCACAGCCCTCAGCAAATGCTGCTGCCGAGCGCCTGCAAACTCACGATTATACGACGGCGCACACTTCCGATTATTCCCATCCTCCGCAAACGTATACGCCAACAACCGATCCGTCTTTGCGCCGAACGGCTTCAAAATCGTCGTCACCGTCGTCAACGGCTCCCCATTCGCGCCCTGGGTGCGATACAGCAGTTGCCATCCTTGCAATCCTAGATTCGGAAATACGCCCAGTGTGGCGGGGATAATGGGTCGCGTGTCGAGAATGGTCCCGACGGGTTGGGATTCCCAGCCTTGCGGAGGGGTGTAGAAGGGATCAAAGGCCGGTTGGAGGGCGCGCGATTCCAGCGGGGCGGCGATGGTGGGAAGGAGGAAGGAGATGAGGGAGATGATGGGGATGAGGAGCTTCATGGTGAGTACGTATGCCTGAAAGCAGGAGTATCGGCTGGCGTAGCTATCCTGGTGGAGGAAAGCTTGCGAGCGGTCACATTCCAGGAAATCCGAGAGTCAAGCGACGATATATACCCTTCACCTAGATCCACCTTCCCGGCTTCTCCTCTCCTCTTGCAATAACCGGATGGACCATGACTTGCCACCCAGTCCGTCACATGTATCCTTCAAAGGGACCTGACGCTGACGATCAAGCCTCCATGGTTCTAGCTCAAACACCAACTGCACTCGGCATAAATCATTTCAGATTGCTATTCCCTCTTCCTGCGTGGGCCCCCGCGATATTTGCTCCCGTCGAGCTAGAACGCGTCCCTTCATTCAAGCGCATTCGCTCCAGGAGGCCAAGTCAGTTAGACACCGCAACAGGGCACTAACACTACTGTACTCGCGACAGCCACCGCGACATACCCGGAACGACATCCGCTTCCCGCTCTTCCGGTATCGATATACCTCATCCCGGATGTAAACCATAAGTGAGCTCTGATGTAGGTAAGACGAATCCTCGGGCGGAACCGCAACAATAGACGAAGACGATATTTAGAAGGATAAATAGCTTGCGACGCAATTCTTTCACGGGCGAGAAATCTCCACAGCCTGGATTCGAAATGTCTATGAATTTTCGAATTTTGTATAGTGTCGCGATGCCTGTATCACACAACACCAAAGTCTAGAACCACATCAAATGATGCTGAAAATCCGTCGTCAACACCTGTTACAACGCTCCCCTCTGCGTCCGATCCCACTCTGAAACATGCTTAGAGCATGAAGGTCAAGGGCTGCTCCATGTAGTCCTTGAACGCCTTCAACCACCTCGATCCAACGGCACCGTCGACCGTTCGGTGGTCGGCCGACAGCGAAGCGCTCATGACCTGAACGACCTTGAAGCCCTTGGGATCCTCCGGTGCCGGGACGACCTTGTCGACGGTGGCGCCGATGGCCAAGATACATGACTGAGGAGGGTTGATGATGGCGTTGAATTCCTGGATACCGAACATGCCCAAGTTGGAGATGGTGAACGTTCCGCCCTGTGATCCGTTGCATTAGTATATGCTTCGGCGGTGCTAGTCAAGCAGACTCACCTGGTACTCCTCGGGCTTCAGCTTGCCGTCTCGAGCCTTGCCTGCCAATGCCTTGACTTCAGATGAGATAGTAGCCAAACCCTTGCTGCCAACGTCCTTGACGATCGGGGTGATCAAACCGTTGGGAGTAGCGACGGCGACGCAAATGTCGGCCTTCTTGTACCTGCAGAAACACCTCAGCACGCGCTCTGGTTGATTATGCCGCAAGACTTACTGTCGGATGACATCACCCAACCAAGCAGAGTTGGCCTCGGGGACCTCTGCCAATGCCAAAGCGGACGCCTTGACGACTATACGTGTCCCCATGTCAGTCAAGACTCAAGAGTTTCCTGGCTACTATCGACTCACTAAAGTCGTTGACCGAAAGCTTGGGCTTGCCCTCTCCGGCAGCCTTGTTGAACATCTGACGCAGCTTCTGCACTCGGTCCATGTTGACCTCGACCGTCAAGTAGTAATGCGGCACCTGGGTCTTGCTCTCGAGCAGTCGCTTGCCGATCGTTCGTCGCATGTTGGAGATGGGGAGGTCCTCGTACTCTGCCGGCGCAACGGGAGGTGCGTTTCCGGGAAGGGTGGAGACGCCCGAGGTGGGTGTCTTGGCGACCTCGCTCGACTGACCGCCGGATGTCGAGGCACCCTTGAACTTTTCAATGTCGGCCTGGTGATCCAGTGCAATCAGTACAAGCGGACGCGACAGCTGATTTGCTTGCTCACCTTGACAATTCGGCCTTCAGGACCGGTGCCCTTAACCTGGCTCAACGGGATGCCCCTCTCGAGCGCCAACTTCCTCGCCAACGGGCTCGCAAAGAACTTGGGCTTGTCACCGCCGTCCTGAGAAGGAGCCTTCTGGGCGTCCCGACCACCACCACCGGCACCGTACGTCTGGTCACCGGGCGTTCCAAGAGTAGGCGTGGTGTTGGGAGCATCCTTCGGCGCCGGGTCGACCTCCTTCTGGACTTTGTCAGAAGAGGTGGCTTCGGACTTGGACTCGGCAGGGGGCTGCTCGGACGAGCTGGAGGATGAAGATCCCTCGGCGGCGAGAGCATCAGCGCCGGAAAGGTCGTCACCTTCTTCAGCGGTGACAGCGATGACGGTTCCGACCTTGACGGCCTTGCTTCCATCGCCGACCTGAATGACCATTCAACTTCTGGAGATGGCAGCGACAAAAGCCAGGATTACGTACAATGATCTTGGCCATGATACCGTCATCCTGAGCTTCAACATCCATAGTAGCCTTGTCGGTTTCCTGGAGGTGACGGATATATCTCAGTAAACAAGTTTGTTCCAATATGAACGCCAGCCTTCCTCGAGACTAATGATAGCCGTTATTCGCGCCTGACCCTCCTGCTATATCCCTAACCGTGTCCGGGCCATTCTCAGCCCCCTCCCCTCTCCCATTCTTTCACCCTACCGCCCAACAAGCTTTCAAGCATGAGAGACACTCACGATTTCCAAGAGAACATCACCGGCACTGTAGGCCTCTCCTTCCTTCTTTTTCCAACTGGCGATACCACCCTCGGTCATGGTAGGCGACATGGCGGGCATCTGGAACTTTGTAAGTTCCTGCGCAATGGCGGTAGTCCGGAGGGCTAAGGAATAGCATCGATAAAGAAAGCACCAAGAAATTTCGATGAGCCACCGACATCTCCAGGAATGCAGCGAAAACAGCCTCATACTCACCTCGCTTGGAAGCGGCACCTGCAGCGGAAGCCTTGACGGCCAACTTGGAAGCGGTTCGGAATGCGTACATCGTGGACCGTTGGTGTGTGGTGTGATCAGACGACGACGACGACGACCGGTGCAACGACTTGGACAGCACGTCTTCATAGGAAATTCGATGCTCAGCCTCCCCAAAACACTAGCGGCGCGGTGCGGTGACACGCGCTCGAGCGGAAACGGACCGAGGAAAAAGAATCGCAGACCGCGGATCGAGACCGTCTTGTGCGTCTTTTAGATCTATAGTTCAGGCCTCGAAGATTCACATGTACACTCTTCTCGACCCATGCACAAGTCTTGACGAGGCGGCGGGTAGTCAAGAGTCCCTCGATGTGTAAAAACAGTTCTGCAACCTATTCTAAATGCATTCGCGCGGGTTCGACTGCAAATTTGGCCGCAAACGTACGCAAGTCGCAAGATGTGCAAGGGCCTGTCAGGGGGATGCAAATTCTCTCGGTCGTGTATAATGACACTGTGTAAAGATAACATGGAATCGCAGTGTCAGTCCACGATATCCGGTCAGGGCTCGTTAGAGTGGTTCACTATAGCTAACGATATGCACCGAGAATGGACACGTGCTTTTGCTTGGTTCTGGTTAGTCACGCCTCGAGCTGAAACCTGCCCTGAAGAGCGCCACGGAGGCGTTCAGCAGGATGTTATCCGGGTACTCCAGCCAGCACGACTGAAGAGTGCTCGATCAGACCAGAACGACAATGACTCAATCTGTACAACAGATGTCCCTCCAGCATGTCGACTGCACGAGGCAGGCTGCTCGTGACTTTCACTTGCGACAGTCGGTTCATAGTCGACAGTAGCTTGTACGCGACCGGTACTTCCTCCAGATATCGCTGTCGACATTCGCCAATTCCACGCATCATCGCTCAATGTGGTTGAGATTCAATGATTGATTGGGCGGCCACCTTAGGTCTCGTTCGCTAAGATGCCCAGAATTCCCGCTATGGTGAAAGCTTCCGATCGGTCGATAGATCTCCGACGTCATCCTTTCGTGTCTAGAGGTTGAAAGCTCCAAATCGAATCTATGGACAAGAATGATACCGCTATGTGACGGGTGTGATACAACGTGGCGTGGAACCGGTACATGGGTGTGAAGCGATGGGCGATGCTAGTTGTTTGTACTCGTCTGGTTGCCGCAGTTCAGACACTGACAAGTATTCGGATCAGTTGGTCTGGCAGACAGGCAGAACAGCAAACGGGCTACAAGCGTACCTTGTAGAAAATGGTACTGCCTTCATCTGCCGACCGAAGCTGCATTTCTTTGTACGATAATCCAATATGTCCGCACTTTTCGCACTTGTCTTGTGACTGAAATAATAATAGCATGTAAAGATCAGTTCATCTTGAAAATGTTACAATGAGGCGAACGTACGATCGGATCCTTGCCCTTTTCTCTTGATCCATCCTCTTCTTTCGACTGCACAAGCGCACGTTTCTGCCGCAGCGAGGATGGGAAGGCCGCTGGGTGCGAGTACGTCTTTGTATTCAGGTTCTCGTAGGCTGAGGGGCAAGAAATACGTTTCAGATCGACCTTTACGGAAAAAAAGAGAGATGGACTTACAAGATGCCGGTTCACGTCTTGCGCATCCGTCACAGACGATCTCGTCCGAATCTCCTGGGAGGTCCAACAGTGTACCGCATGCCGGACAGAATAGTAACGAGCCGATTCGGATAGCTTTTGAGCTTGACATGATGGCAGTTGATCCGGCGGCACGAGAGAGCTGAAAAGACAACAAACTATAGTTGCACCCCCCGAGTGCGAGTGTTTCATGAAGCAGATCGTGCGTCAACTTTTGCCAGACACGATATTTGGATCCGCCGACGGCAACGATTAGGTAATGGCGGTAGAGATAGCGGCCGGCTGTAGGCTGTCGATCCATTGCCGGGCGTATTGGCTCCGAGCGGTGAATCATGGGCTGAAATATTGACGACGAGGTTCGTTGATGTCGCCCATTGCATAGAGACGTCGTTCGATCCCTGACTTCAGTCTCAAAGCATTTGTTTCTGGCTCGGTATCAACGTCGTCGCGACCATCATCATGTCATCTCTTCAGTCTCTTATTCTCGAGTGAGTACAGCCAATCCTCACGTCACCTAGAATGGAAGCTCAACGCCGTGCCTTATCCCAGTCCTCGGTATCAAGAACTATTCGCGATCCTCAAGGGAGCCCGAAATGGATTCGTATACGGTTGCAAGATTCGTAAGGCCCAAAATCATTTCTGCTCTTCACAACCGCTGACTTTGAGCGTTGCTTGTGCGGTATAGGATTCCCACATGCCTTGGTCATGACATTCCTCTTCAGCAACAAGCCGTGAGCCATTCTTCTACACCTCACATCCCTCCTTTGCTGACACACTACCGCAGATTGCCGCAAAAAATTCAAGCCATCTTCCGCGCAACTCTCACCCACGCCCTCAACCTTACGAAGTTCGTGACGCTGTACAAGCTGCTCTTACTGCTGCAGCGCAAGGTCTCAAGGGCAGGAAAGGAACGGAGCTTGGATTCCTTCGTCGCCGGTGCTTTGGGCGGCTGGTGGGTGTTCGGAGAGAGAACAGCTGTAAGTCGTGGTGATAAAGTCTCCCTAAGGATCGAGCTGAGAATTCACTATGATAATGCGTTCTAGATCAACGAGCAGGTGAGCATACTACGATGATCTGTCAACCGCTTACATCTTACTGAAACCTATTGCCAGATCGTCCTCTACGTCTGTTCACGAGTCGTCGCATCATTCCTTCCGCGTCTCTTCTCGACAAGACCGCCACAGCCCACCGCCACTTCCAACTCACCTTCCTTCCTCCGCAATACGCCACTTGAACCGCTGCCCTCGCCCCTTCCGCCGCTTACTTCCACGGCAGCAAACCCGCGTCCGATCCCGCCAGCGCAGATGCCGTTCGCCGTCTTCGCGGCCGTGTGTTGGGGTTGCGTGATGTATATTTACAGGCATCGAGGGGAGAGGTTGCAGCCTGGTATGGTCAACAGCATGAGTACGTTGATGCTGAAGATCGCGATCGTATGGCTTGAATCTGATTCTTCCTTTTCGCACAGAATACCTCTATAGAGATTCGGAACACTGGACGGGTCTGCGGAACCTGCTATGGCACAACAAGTAAAGATTCCATCCCGCAGATAGATGCCTTTGTCGTCAAGTGGGGTCGCCGGGTTGTATGATCTGCTTGAGTCTTGCATATCATGTATGTCATGTCGTATTACAGTTAGATCTCCTGAAAAATACGGTTCTGCACAACAAGCTATGCCAGAAACCCTCTTTCGCATTTCTGGAAGCCCCCTCGTCATGTTTAACCTACCTGCAACGAAAATGAATGCGATCCATCGACCTAGTCATCTGGCTTTGCTACTCATATATCATCTGGTATTGAGGCATCTTCGAGAGATATCGGACTTGAAGGTTGCACTACTTATGATCTGCTTAAGTTTAGGGGCACATTCCATAATGTTACAGATGATCTCGTGAGAACAGTGCTCTTGTACAACCTGCTATGGATTCATTGTCGGTCACTTTACATGATGCCTTACGCTTTGCAACAGCTGGATTTGTTGGCGCTGCCATTTGATTCGAAGGCATCCTTGGCGAGTTTCGACTTGACATCCGCACTGGATGGCACATCCAATCCGGGATTGCGCATGAAGAAGCTCGAAGGCTTGAGATGTACTCGGAGCATCTCCACCGGCATAATTGGCCAGTCTTCCGGTCGTGAAAAGTGGGTCATACCGAATGAAGCCCAGACAACGACATCTTCGTTGATGATGGACGCATCACGGTTGACCCATTCGGCGAGGCCAAAGTTGTCGCCTCCGGGGTGTTGATTGATGTGGATGTCGGACGGGTATAGCTCGTCTTCGGCGTAGGGCGTGACGAACATCTGTGGAGAAGGGAGGTCAGCATTGGCGGTATACTTGCGTCACAGTGCCACTCACGTTGTGCCTAGCGAATGGTGCCCGATTCCACACAATGGATCCCGGCTTTGCCAGCAGGGGAGGCATGTCCCGACAAACTGCGAATAGTGGTCAGCCACCGAAACCTTTTTCTTGAAAATGACACTCACCCAACTTGTATCCAACATTGTTGCCGCTGTACGGATGCTGTTTGTTTGGGTTCTCGATAGACCACATCCGCCCCGTTCGACAATCGTAGTCCGCCACACTCTCCTTGGCCGTCCGGTAAACAGTCTTCTTGTTGTAGAAACCGTTGCCGTAGTAGTTTGAATCGCTGCCTACTTCTCCCTCATCCTGAACGGCGTCAACCTGGACGACTTGACTCTTCAAGCCATCCAGCATCGGATCGACTCGAAGCGAGAAGATATGCTGGTGGTGCTGTGCTGCAATCCTGGGAGCCACGACGACTTCATGGGCTGGGTCTTTGGATTCGTTCTCGGCGAGAAGATATGCGTTAACAATTCCGGTCGCCTTGACTTCCAGTTCCACAGCTCCGGCGAGATCAAAAGTGAAGTAGAAACCGTACTGGGCGCCTAGTCAATAAAAGATATGATCATAGACGAAGAAGTCAACTCACTTCGTAGTTGGCGACGGTGCAAATCGAAGAGATAATCAACTTGCGGTTCCTCGCCACTTGCGCTTGATTCGTCCTGAAGTCGGTGTGCTTGTGCAGGATACCAGCATCTTCCTCGCTAGATGGGTGGTGATGTGAGTGCAATGCCTCTGGGCTTCTCGGGAAACCCATTACTTACTGGATGCAGATGGCATTCTTGATCGTCTCGATGTCACCCTTTCGGTTGCACTGTAAAACACCAGTCAATTCGGTTGTATTGAGGATGCGCCCCCATGTCACCTACCATATCGAAGTCAAGGTAAGCGATCTTGCCCTTGCAATCACAGCCCAAGGCGAGACTGTTGGCCAAAGCGCCGATGCCGTACTCTCCGGTATCGAACGCCTGTTTGCGGTGATGCGGGAAGGTGGTTTTCGCATACTGGGGGAGAACAAAAGAAAAAACAAGCAGTGTGTGAGAACGCGTTTCATGTGTGTCAGAAATGCGGTTGGAAGCCGCGAAACTTACCGGGACAACCATCTCGGCGACGGACAGTCGGTAGAACAGAGGTCGAGTACCGTTCGTGCCGTCGTCATACGTGATATGGGACAAGACCATGCCCTCTCTGTCGAGCGGACTCCGGTAAGTACTTGTCACGCCTCTGCGAGTATTCGCACTGACCTGTAGTTGAATCCGACGTGAATTCGCCAGTTCTGCCAAACAAGCGTTCGCCCATCAAACTTGAACGACACACCCTCCGGCTGCAGGATATCGATGGGCTTCAATCCTTCTCTGGCCTTGAATCCCGGTTCATCAACCTCCAATTCGGAGTGCAAGTAATTGTGCGGCTCCATCGGAGGCGGAATCCGTTCACGAGGCGGGTGGGCGGCGTGGGCTTCCGCAGAGGATGGCGCGTCCTTTCCGTTCACATGCGGGTAGTCGATTGTCAAGACCTCTCCGGTGTAGGAATCTGTACCAAAGCCGTAAGCCAGGAGGTTGCGAGCACGATTTCAATCTTACATACCGATGACTGGAATAAAGTCCAATGGATGGGCATACAGGTTGTCTTCGGGCCTCAACCGCGTAAACAAGAAGCATTGCTGCAATCGACGATCCGGGAATCGCTCATCAATACCGATACACCAACCTGTAAGCCAAGACATGAGTGCTTGCTGCCCGAGCGCGCGAGCTGAGAACTCACCGTCTACATATAGGTTCTCTGGCTCGACGCCGACGGCTCGAGCAGCTTTGGCAATTTCGGGATCCTTTCGGCAAATTTCCTCCGACCACAAGAGTTCTTCGACCTGGAGCGAAGGCTGGACTGTCCCTTCAAGTGCTACCCAATCCGACACAACGGGAGTATCGACCTGGACGCCGTCACGTAGATTTGTTGGGAGATCGACGATAGCCTCGAACGCACGAGCGGTAGCGGAATCCAGCAAATGAACCTGGGTGAGCAAAGTCGTGAGCGCAAGAATCTCGAATCATCGGTTGAAGGACTTGCGATGGCTTGTCGCTTGATTTCACTTGAAGCTGCCTTAACTTCAGGGTCTTGGACAATGCCCATATACCGGAGAACAGAGAGCTTAGGTGGCTCTCGAAGCGAGATGGAGTTGAAGAGCAGCCGCTCCAGGGGAACGGGTAGGCTGCTGGAATGTGTGCGAACAGCCTTGGACGTGAGCAGGATTTCCTATGATTAGGGAGGGCATCAGCAGGAGAGAATGGACGTCAGCTGGTCACCACTTACTGCAGCAGTCAAGGGATCCAGCGGATGAGCATGAGTTGACGCCGAGATCTTCATGTCGGCAATCATATTTGAAGGGATGGGCATGGTGGTAGATGGGTTGGGCTGATCGGTATTCACGTCAATGAAGGTCATTTTGACTGTTCTTCCTCTTCTCGACGCAGGTGAAGGCGTTATATATCTCAAGGAAGTCGGTCATCGACCTGCTGACTAGCTTTCTTTGATAGCACGTTGGCCTAAGTCTCTAACCTTGATCGCTGTGACACTGGCATTCGCAGAGTCCGTCCGCTTCTGTTTAGCCGTCTATCTTGTGACTGCACGCTTCGCCTAAATCTCAAGACGGATAAACAGGAGCCCGGCTATCAGGTTCACTCAATCAGCTGGCCGGGTAATTGGCTAGTCTGGCCCGCCGGAAAATGTGCCTCGAAGGATATCGACTTCGAATTCGCATCCGAAAGCCCTGAACGCGGGGCACGATGTGGGGTATTCTCCCGTTGCTATCGTTATCTAAAGCCTACTTCGACATTTCGCCAGTCCAGCCGACATGCATTTGCAAAGGCCAAACAGTAACCGGCTGGACAGACGGTGATACAGAACCTGAGCAGATCGTGTGACCTCAGGTCTGTTGGAGCGGGCTCTCGCATATCAAGCGAAAGAGCTAGAGATAGTGGGTGGGTCCCGAATTCTGTGATGGACATGACCGACGACAAGGTCGAACGCTCAGACATATATGCTTCTTACCTCAGTCAAGTCGATCTCAAACCAACTTGTCGTCGGACAACCGCGAATCCGGATTTTCGTCAACCTGCCACTAACGTAAATACCAATACCACTTCATACCTCTCCGAAGGTATGAGCGTTTCCTCAAGTAGCAAGGCAAAGAATGTGAACTCCTTCACAAACGAGATTGTGCAAGTCATCAGCACAGTGAGCCTTTCGGCAGTTGCGAGGCTACACCCGAAATTCAGTGTACTCTTCTTTGCAGACTCCCACCGTCGCGCAGGTTAATGATGCGACACGTCTCGAGGCGCTCGGCTATGAGCAGGAGCTCAAGCGAAATTTCAGCATGTTTGAGACGTAAGTGGAAGCCGGTTCAGAATCGAGATCATGTTGTTCAGACTTTCGCCCCCTCCTTCTCCTTCAGTTTTGGATTCGCATTTTCAATCATGTCAGTGTTTCATCTTTCAAGTCCACAACTTCGGCTCATGAATGCGCCTTGCAAACAGGGGAGTATTGCCCTCCATCGCTTCAACCATTTGGTACAATCTTCCGTACGGTTCCGCTGTCGCCATGACGTGGGGCTGGCTTTTAGCCGGAAGCTTGATCCTGTTCGTCGGCCTTGCAATGGGAGATCTCGCAAGCAGTATGCCTACATCGTAAGCTCCAAGGAATGTGGGAAGATATTCAGTCTCATGCATATTCTGCGCACAGGGGCGGACTTTACTTCTGGACACATAGACTCGGACCTCCCAAGTATCGTAACCTTCTATCCTGGATGGTTGGTTACAACTCATTGTTGGGTAACATCGCCGCAACATCTTCTCTCGCATGGGGTGCCGCCGGTATCATCTTTGCAGCAGGCTCTATCGCCGATCCTAGCTTCTCTCCCACCACCGCTCAGACGTTCGGACTTTATGTCGGGATACTTTTGTTTGTCGGCGCCTTGTGCGCTTTTGGTACCACAGCCTTGGGCCGCCTTCAGACGCCCAATGTCATCCTCAACGTCTTGCTCATGCTCGTTACGATTATCGGCCTGCCCATCGCTCGCCGCCACAGCCTGAATTCAGTCTCATATACATTCGGCGGTTTCGATAATCTCACGGGTTGGAACAATGGCTTTGCTTTCATTCTGTCCTTCTTGGCGCCCGTGTGGACGATCTGTATGTCCGATAAAAGTCGGATTTACCTTTCTTCCATTGATAATAAACCCGTTTTTGTAGGCAGTTTCGATTCCGCCGTATCGATTTCCGAGGAGGCTACCAACGCCGCTACAGCTGTTCCCTGGGCAATTGTCGGAGCCATCGGCAGCGCCACCATATCCGGATTCGCCCTTCTTGTCATCTTTGCATTGACAATGGGGTAAGCATGACGGTCCGCGCACCGTTCCTTGTTCCTGACTGGACACTGCATGTTCAGCCGCGATGTACTCGCGATCTATAACTCGGACATCGGACAACCGCTAGCCTACATATACCTCCAAGGTACGTCCACTGACCGGCCGATTCTTTGGCATACTCATCCAATTTGGCCACCAGCCTTTGGTCGAGACGGCTCTTTGGCAATCTGGTCCTTCATGTGTGTCGCTCAGATCATGATGACTGCCAGTTTGCTTTTGCCGGCGTCTCGCCAGGCCTTCGCCTTTGCGAGGGATGGAGCACTACCTTTCTCCAAGTACTTTTACTCTGTCAACAAGAAGACGCAGACTCCTGTCCGAAGTGAGTTCCCGCGTCAATCAGGCAGGCTGACGAGGATGTTGACATGTCGTCTCGTTCTCTTCCAGCCGTTTGGCTCATAGTCGGTTTCTCAATACCCCTGGGCGCTTTGGCATTCGCGGACGAAGCCGCGATCAACGCCATCTTTACCCTGGCTATCATAGGTCCCTGTAAGTGCTTTCCCCTCAACAGCCTTGAGGAGGATTCCTGACTGACTGCAACGCAACGCTCGCCAAGATGTCGCTTATGGTATCCCCATCGCGTGCCGAGTGTTTAGCGGCGACAAGCTTTTTGTTCCCGGTCCGTGGTTCTTGGGTCGCTTCTCGAAACCTGTCGCCATCATTGCCTTGGTGTGGATGGTCTTTGCTTGTATCATTTTCTGCTTGTGAGTCAGCTCGTGGCGGTGCGACTATGGACACGGGTTGACAGTATGCTTGCTCATAGCCCTGCTGATGTCGCTCCAACGGCTGCTACGATGAACTATGCGTAAGTGGGACGAGTCTCTCTAGAAGCCTCGGGCTGAGTCCTTGTGTCAAAACAGTGTTGTCGTCGCTGCTGCAGTGTGGGCTTTCGCACTAGGGTACTGGTACTTTCCACGCATCGGTGGCAAGACGTTCTTCACCGGACCTCGAACCCATGACGCAGATGTACTCGAGTACAATGTGGCCGACATGCCTTCAGAGGAGTTGGCAATGCAACATAGCTCAGACTTTGGAGACTCGAAGAAGAGAGACAGGCAGCGCACGGAGGAGGCCGTCTTGTGAGGTGGTAAAGGCTAGAAGTATAGGGTCTCATACAAGAGCCAAGTTGTAGCTTATAGTCCGGTAATCGTGAACGAAGCTCCCCACGATCGTGTATCAAATGAAAGATAGCCTAGCTGATATCGATAGCCTAGTCGTGAGATGAGGGCCTTCCAGCCTTTCTCTCTTTCGGGAATACGCTGAGACCGTTAGCATGACGCTCCCTTGCCTCAACCTTAAAAGGGCCTCTTCAGACTGTCTTCTTCACTAAGGCAGGGCGGCTAGGAGCCCGTGCAGAATATCTTACTGGCGACTCCCAGCAAAGCAGTAAACCCGGATGACTTTATTGAACATCGTTGCTTTTGGTTAATCTAGCTCCTGTACGCTAACATATGCAAGCTGAATAGCACAATAGCTAGCACAATCAGCTCGGTTGGTCAACAATCGAAATACTGTGGAGGATCTGTGATGAAGCGAAGTTTGATTCAATCAGTCATCACAGCTGCAACAATATTGACATCTTTTTTTCGCCAGCCTGTTCTAGACCGATCACAATTCGCTGTGTTGTCGAGTCTCGCTTTCGTCCTCGGCCTGCACCAGCCGAGCATCTGTACCTAGAGCGTAAAGACACAAGAAGTCATAGGCACAGTCGGCTGCCGCGATAGCGGAGATTTCGGCTGAACGAAGCATGATCAGATCCGTGTATGGATACGGGCGTTCGGGCGAGAGACGTACCGTTGGTGTCGTAGGCGGGCGACAGCTCGACAATGTCGAAAGCGACAACGTTGAGGCCTTGCAAGGACTGAATGATTCTGCGGAGCTCGCGAGATGTCCATCCGCCGGATTCAGGAGTTCCAGCTGTTGTGCGAGTATCGCGGTGCGGTTAGATACTGTGCTAAGCCGGGACGGGCCCGCCTACTTACTGGCCGGAGCTGTGCTCGGATCCATGACATCGACGTCCAAGCTGATAACAACAGGCGAGTCTCCGATACGCTCTTTAATTCTGCGCACGACCTCTGGAACGCCAAGGTCGTCGATATCGAATGCGTGGACCAATTGGAATCCAGCAGTGACATCGTCCTCTAGATCGGTAGGCCCCTTCGAGTTACAACAGCGTCAGTCGGCGCAACTTTGGAGTGACAGTCTCCAAGTTGCTTACGGTGAATCGCGTTCGTATACCAGCGTGAATCGATGAATTAGGCTTGATGTATCCTGCTTCGTATGCATGCCAGAAAAAGGTACCATGGCCAATCTTGTTCTGGCCTGAGAGCGTTCGATAACGGTTGGGATTCCAGCTGTATTGGCACCAAGGTCAGGTCAGAGAGAGTCTTGGTGGGCGCCGAGTTGCGTCACTTACGTGTCTATATGAGCGTCAAAATGGATGACGGAGACAGGCCCATAAACTTCATGCAGACTTTGCAGAATGGGCAGGACCTTTATGTTCGAGTCAAGTCAAACTTCGTACCCCGAAAGCGCCCGATCGCTACACTCACGATGGTGTGATCGCCACCCAGTGTCACCATACGAGGATGATATTCCCCGTCCAGGCCTTTGGCGTATCCCAGATCCTTCATCCGTTCCGGCGAGACGACTTTGCGGGAAAGAAGCGAAGAGTAGGCCGCACGGACCTGATCTATGGCCACGGCAGGATCATTGGGAATGACGGGGACATCGCCGCAGTCAAGGACGTTGAGTCTTCCGTCATAAGGGTTGATTCCCAACGTTTGTGAATAGCCTCTGGCAGTCGCTTGACGCCGAGATCCTGGATTTTGCGCGATCACTTAGTCGCAGTGCAGAAAGGGCTGACAGAACCGACCTACCGCTCCTCAAACCGTAAGGTCCAAACCTCGCTCCTGAAACAAGGTATCAGATAACAACCCATCTGAAGCCGCCCGTTTGACGGACCCGGTCTAAATGTTACCGCCGAATCATAGGGTATGCCAATGATAGCGAGATCGAGCGGTAGCTCGGGATTGTCTAGACAGCGTTGATGCTCGAGATGCGCAAAGGTTGCCACTCCCGCAAAGGCAGGGTCAGGGAACCCACCGTACGTGTCCATCCAGGCATCGGCTTTGGCAACTGATGCCAGAGCGAGAGAAGCAATCACGGCAGCGGCGGTTTTGACCATTCTGAGCGTACGTGTTGAGCGATTTGCAAGTCGAGTATGCGCTTGTGCAGGATACGGTCGAGCGAGAAGAAGCAAGACTGAATGTTGCCTCAACTTGGCTCGACATATGGCATACCAATGATATACGACTGCACGCATACACTGGCCCACCCTGCTCAAGAACTGTCCGGGAGCGTTGAGCCGCACGATGCTTGGAGCTTAGCCGCAGGAAGAATCCAGCTGGCCGGGTTGCATGGGTTTTGCCGTCTGCATGTCTGTAATGTATTCGTCATATCTTTCGGATAGGCTTTGGGCTGAACATGAAGAGCCGGCGAGTTATCGAGTCGCGCGCTAGGAAGCGGGGGAAGTACAGGTGATCCAGCTCGTATCGTATAGAGTTACCTGTACATCTAGCAACCAGCCTCGCAATCTCGCCTAACTTCTCGCCTCTACACAGGAACATACGCAAAGCGGAGCATTTCACGCGATGAGCGCAACAACCTATCATGCTGAAACACTCTCCTATGGATTTGAGCCCGCAATTTGCTTCCGCCCCCATATTCAGATTCCCATTTCTCGGTGCAACATGAATTCAGCACGACCAGTGAGAACTAGCTGTTTCTCAGCCGTTTGAGTGTTAGGTCAGCGCAGGTATCGACTTCGAAAGGAAGTGTCAGCTCGGGTAGATGGTCTCGCACTGTTGACGGATCGAATAGATGGTGGACTGGAATTCGGATTTGCCATGAGCAGACAATAGAAAATTGTCGACGCGGATGGCTGCCGTGACCCACTGATGGAACTTGCACATGGATGGACCTTGCCCATTGATGGAAACCGCTCCGGAGGACTGGGTGGGATCAACGATATTGTATTGATGGCGGCATGTGCAGATGACATGGTTATTAGTCGATTCGTACCTAAGCCTGAATTGTCCGATTGGCTGCTCCAGAGTCTATGTCGAGCCCACTGCGTCAAACTCCTCCCGTTCCTCCACCAGTACGACCAACAACTCAAGCGGAGATCGACTTCATTTACGACCAAGACGGCATACAACTGCCGCCAGGGAGGCCCAACATCAAAAATATGCCAGAGACGTTCCGGCAACGCGATCCGCATGACCTGGAAGAATCAACAATCCGGTCGAGGACCATGGAGTTGACCGACGAGGTACGCAAGATACACGCCGAGCAAGACCAGGTCCAGATGGAGTTACGAGTGCTCGAGCGGGAAATCGGAAGCGGCTCCGAGGGAAGTGACATGGAGGCAGTCGGCGAGCTGCGAGGAGAGCTGGAGCGCCTGAATGAGCAGCTGGTGGAGATGGAGGCGGACATTTGCGGCTTAATGAGAGAGTCCCTCAAATGTTGCCTCAAAGAAGTTCTTCAAGGGTGAGTGCTTCCCAAGTGAGCATTAGGGACTTACAACCGAACTGCAGCTGTCCAGAAGCGACGAAGAGCGGCCGACATTCTGCAAGTTTGTCGACACAGACGGCAAGCAAGCACAACTGTCGGCCGACTCTGTCCTCCGCTTCATACTGGCAAATGACTGTACGGAAGAATTTATCGACTTCGCGCTCTCGCCGGCTGGTCTCTGCCTCCGCCATAAAGAAAGAGATGCCTCAAGATGCCGGACCCTTACGGTCACCCAAGGCCGCAGATTACTTGGAGCCCATACATCCAAAGAAGCCCAACGGAGTGTCGCGGAAGATATCGGTCTTGCCAACTTGGATTATGCGTTGGGTGAGTGCTTTCCCTTCGGCCTGTAATCAGCCATGTCGACTGAATCTTCCGTTCGGCCAGTGCCGATTGTTAAAAACTACCACGAGCCTTACGAGAGCAAACTCTCGAGGGTTCTTTTTACGCATGTATATTTCGTGATCCTTTGCGGTATGCGCGGCGGAAAGAAATTCGTGATCTGGTCGTGAGTAACAGCAGGCTTTCGATCATGTCTGACTCCTAAACATTGTCAGGGATGCGATGTGGCTCAAGCCCACTCCCTCGAACGTCACGGGAGAGGAGGACGTTTTCATCAACTTCGCTCGCTGCACAAGTCATCGCTCGTCGCATCTTGGTATCTCGGACATCCGCAAGAGATTCGTTCAACTCATGCAAGACCTCTCGCCGGAAACCTGGGGATACCAAATCAGAATGAGCGATGTCGCCTGCCGCTTTCTACGAGTGAGTGATCATGTGGTGTCTATCAAACTCAATTAGCATGCACTCACTATCTTCCCCGTAGGTCCCCTCGTACGAGAATTTTGGATCGGGTGTCGCCCTTGTTCGCGGGGCCGTAACGTTTATGCGCAAGCCGCATGAATTCATGAAGCATATCAAGGAAGGCGGAGACGGTACAGTCCTGGGAGTCAACGAGGATTCGCCAGACTTCTCACACAGTGGATGGGCAAAAATCTGGCGTGGAATTCCCGAAGAGCAAGAATTAGGAAACGACGCAGAGGAAGGGTACACGGACGTTGCCCAGGCGACACTCATTCTCGCCTACAAATTGATTCGGGCCTACGAAACTGGAGGGACGGGTCCGGCAAACATCGTCCCACATCAATTCATGCCAACCACTGTAAATGGATTCGGCATTCCGAAAGACATTCCCGAAGACGACGTCGACCTCCATCTTCACACCCGCGCGTTGATCAAAGCTTGGAAACCGTGGCTGTTCTTGCAAAAGAACGTGCTCAATTCTCGTGTTCTGTTTTACGCCGCGTTCCATGAAGAGTACGACGAGGTCGACACATCTCATCACTTCGTCATACCGCTGGCTCCCAGAAGGAGGAGGCTCAGACAACGCGGAGAGCCGAGACTGAGCAGACGCCAGCAGAACCTTCGACTCCGTGCGCGCGGGCTGCCGCCCCTGCCCATAAACTGAGACTGTATAAGGACAAGACAGGAAATGTTCTTTGTTACGGAGGCGATCACATGTAGGAAAGGCTTTCTTATTCCTCACTAGTTGTAGTCTCCCTGCACGATGGTCCACACGTTTCTGATGTCAATCAAAAGTGGTCCAGCTGATCTCATGAACTAGAAATAGTGGTCCGCTCAAAATCGAGCTAGAATCTGTAGTAACCTATTTTATTTTTGGATGTCCTTTTTGGCCCCTCATACGCGCGGGGAGGGACGGGTAATCTAGGTTGAGTCGCCACGTGACGGGGCGGGGCGGATGGCGCTTGAACCTCACCGCGAGACAAAGCAAAGACGCAACGCAGCGCAACGAAACGAATCAAGTCGCTACGCTACGACCACTCCAAAGGAAGGACAGACCCGCCGTGGTATCACACACCGCAGCACTCCCCGAGAATGCCCAGCCATGGAGACGGCTTCCTCCATCGGTGAGACCGCTGGATCCCCGCTCGAGCGGAAACGAATCACCAAGGCGTGTCAGGTGTGCAAGGTGTGTCTCTTCAGTGAGGGGTCGTCCAAGCGCAAGGCGGAGAGCTGATTGGGCGATATTGGAGCAGAAACGCAAGATTCGGTGTGATGGGAGTGCGTTAGGCGGTCTGCATTGATTGAGATTGCGCAGAGACTGATCACGAGGTTTTCGCTGGATGGTAGATCCCGAAAAATGTGAGAACTGTAGGGGATTCGGGTACGTTCTCGTTCGGTTGGTAAGGGCTCTTCCCGGACTGACAACATACACCGCAGCGCCGAATGCATCTATGTCGAGACGGGCGTAAAAAGGTATGTTGTCGCCCCCACCTCCCTATCCCATTTCCTACAGCTCACGACGCACTCCCCATACAGAGGTCCCCCAAAAGGCTTCAAACTCAAACGAAAGCGCTCCCTAGACGAAGACCGCTCGGACTCTGCCTCGTATCGCATCCACGATCCCCACCCCGGCGACCGCGACCGCCCCTCACCCGCGTCGCCCAGACGTGCATCCCACGGCGGTGTCGAACGGGCGCCCTCATCCGCCGAGACCTCGCCCGAACTCAGAACGGGTCTTCAGTGGTCCGCTATTCGGACTGGACTCACGCGGAGAGAGCAAGGTGACGAGGATATGGTCGTTCCCCCTCCCGAATCCGATCCCCCACGCAGCACAACGCAGACGCACGAGGCCCCTGGTCACGGGCCGACGATTCCCGATCCAGATGCGGTCGATGACGGATCGCCGACAGCAAACGACCGGTGCCGCTCGTCAGATGACGTGGGATTCGCCGTCAGTGCATTAGAGTCCCTCGCTGATGAGCGGTTCTACCCCGTGCGGAACCGCGCCTCGGCGACGCCACCGCCGATCATGCACCCACAGACGCAAGGGGAAAATCCCGAAGCAAGAACCCTCCCCGCGCCGTCGCCGTCGCCACCCCCACCACGCATCACATCCCCTTCCCCTGCACCACCTATCCTTCCCGCCCCAGAAGCCACCGCGCACGGACCGCTCGTCGTTCATTCCATGCCGACGAGTTCACGCAATTCCGAGGATGGGATGGGCGATGCCTCTGTGCGGCCCGAGGTCGGGACCGGCAGTGGTGGAGCGGCGCGGAGAGTGCATGTGGATCGGTATACGCAGGATCGGCTGTTGGCGGTTTATTGGACGCATATACATGTATGTCTCGTGGAATCAAGTCGGGCTTCCGTTTGCTTACACGCCCCCTCCCGCAGAATGTCTGGCCGCTGCTCTACAAGCCCGAATTTTACCCCTCCACCGTGCACAAACCGCTGCTGCTTGCCATGCTCGCCGCCGCATCCGCCATTCCCACGCCGGGCAAGACGATCCTGGACGCGACCCAGGCCGAACAGCTATTCGACCAAGCCCAAGATGCCGTTCTCGCTCGGCACGCCAGTACCGCATCCCGTCCCACCACGGCCTCAACCGCCCCTGCTGCTGCCGCTGCTGCGCGAGACCATTTCCACGAGATTTCCCCGGCGAAATCTAGCCTGCAAACGGTCCAGTGCTTGATCCTCTTCAGTCTGCGCCAGACGAGCAATGGGAACAAGAGTTCGGCGTACATGTGGTTTTGCCATGCCGCCGCAATGGCGCTCGAGTTGGGCTTGCATCGCGTCGTCCTCGACAAGTCGAGACATGTGTCACAGGTGAGCCCCATACTCCTCCACATTGCGCGTCTCGCCCGCACGCGCCCTGATGCTCGCGACCCAACAGGCCGAAATCGAATCCCGCTGTCGCGTGTTCTGGACATGCTACGTCCTCGACAAGTCCTTTTCCGAAGAAATGGGCCGTCCCGTGCTTCTCCGTGCCTCGACCGCATGCACGCCCTTGCCATCCTCGCTCGAGGCGGACGAATACGAGCTATGGCCGCCGCCCTCTGTCTCGCTCGGCCAGTCGTCCAAGTCGCGGTCCCGCTCGAGGGACAACCAGCTGCATATCCAGCCGATGAAGTCGCGCACGATTACGTGCTTTAACGCGACCGTGCGTCTCGCCCATATCGTCGAGCAGTGTCTTGATCTCGATAACGAACTCTTGCTATCCGTGCCAACAACCACAACGCCAGAGAGTCGGCAGTTGTTTGTGATGGATGAAAACACCAAGCAGGAAGAGCTCTCGAGGATCGAGAGGCTCAAGAAGCATCTGTCGAGACGGCTCGTGGACTGGTGGAATGGCTTGGATCCCGACTTGCGCGTCGATCCAACGGCCAAAGTGTGTCCGCCAATTCATTTTGTTGTCAATTGTAGCGTAAGTCGATCCAACGAAAACGCGCAATCCGCGCTGACAGCCGGGCGACAGTGGTACTACTCGGCCACCATATTCCTCCATTCGAAGAATATCGGGCCCAAACCCCCACCCGGCGCCGAATCAGAGGGGTACGAAGCCTCCCACCGCATCTGCTCCGAGGCGGCCGGAGAAATTGTCGCCCTGCTCCGATGCCTTGACAACTTCAAAATCTTGGTACCCGCCAGCAGCGATCTCATCCATATGCTCAGCCACGCCGCTTTGGTATGTCGCTTTCGCGTCCAGAGTCGTCCCTTTCTTCTCGGCTGACCTCGTCGATTCCCCAGTTCCACGCATACAACGCGGCGATACCGCAAAACGAATATGCGGCATCGGCGGAAGCCAATTTTCAGCAATGCTGCCTTTGGCTACAAGAGATTGGCAAGGTTTGGGCCCCGGCCTCGGTCCAGCGCCAATTCTTCGAGGGATGTGAGTTCTCGATAATTTCGTTCGAAGTGAATGTCAGGCTGAACGACAGACGATAGTGGTCAAGGGCGGGAAAGAGCTGACGGCAAAGAACAGAAATATGGTAGGTGTTACAACCATAGATTGGTCGTTCTATTCTGACGTATTGTTCGGCATTTCATCAGGGATCACAGCCGACCGCGCCTCAGCCTCTCTCGGCTCTTGCTGTTCTTTCGCCAACCCAAGTCCTGCAGCGCTCACCAGCTATGTCTTTCTCACAAGCAAGTCCCAGAATGCCTCAAATCACTCAGCCTGCCGGGGTATGTGAATAGACCCGGTCGATTGCAAGAGGGCTAACGTGCGCGGTCCTCGGACGGCTCCTGCTCAGACAAGCATCATGAACGTTCCCGATTCGAGCGACCTCTTCCGAGTCCGCGCGCATTTCTGGAACGAATTTCTCCCCAACACGGAGCAATTCCAAGCGGACAGGCGCGAGAGCGATTTCGCAACGTTTGCCACCAATGTTTCCGAAGATCTGGGTTCCCTGTACGATCTGAGCGCGTTCGGTCAATCTGGCGCGTCGGGATATTCGCTCGGTCGAACGACGTTGAATGAAGATGACCTGAACATGGCCGCATTCGCCACATTGGCACAGAATGGTCCTGCCGGCTTTCCTGCTAGCGCCTCGGGCAGCGGGGAAAGCACATCACAGACCGTGAATAATATTGATCCTTCCGACTGGTTGGTAGCATACATCACTGCGCTTTAGGATCCGTGTAAAACGAATTTTACAGACGCGCTTCAAGGCCGTCTCGAAAGTCATGCAAAAAGGCGTTGCCATGCAATACTACAAATGTGTTCCGTTGCACAACCCGAATTAGCGGCCATTAATCACCAGATACTTTGCGGGTTGTTTCATCATCTCATATAGCTCCAGTACCTGCAAGCGATTCTTCGCTGTCATCTTTGTCCGCGCACGGGCGGACAATTCAGTACCAAAATTGAGATTCTGACGAAAGAACGGTCTGAATGCTGAAGGGATATCCGCCGGTCGACTTTCGGATATATACATGCCAAGCGCGTGTATTTGCTTGAGAATCTCCTGGGACCATGTCGCGCCCATACCCAGCTTCGAGTGCGCATCTCTAGCCGCGCACCAGCACAGAAGTGTAAAGTTAGGGAATCGGGTTGACAAAGGTGTCGACAGTGTTCTCTCCATCATGGCAACCGCAAGCTCTACAAAAGGTGACAGCAGACCACAAAGAATTCTCAGTCAGCTGGGGGTATTCCTGAGAGAGCAGGTGGGCAGCTGAGTAGCACGTACGCATCTGAATGCAATCATCTGAGAGAAAGTTCCCGGAGAGTGCGATGGTATCTTTCAGGGTGTACTGCAACGTTCAGCCATTCAGAACGTTTTCTGACTCCTATCCGAGAAGCAAACAAGCTTTCGACTGCATGAATCCAGCCGGAAGGTATGAATCTAATCGCAGGTGCCAAGTCAGCTTTGTAGCGATACCGGCAGCACTTTTGCCCACAAAGTTTCGCCGGCCTCGATGTCCACAAAGGCGATCTTTTGCTTCGCTATTAGGGAACCGAGCCATGAAGTCCTGCGGCTGAACTCGGACTGTGCCCATATTACAGCCTGAGTCATGAACCGATCTCGTTTAGACGCCGAATACCCACATTTCGTGTAAGCCAGATGATTCTGCATGGTAGGGGGGACCAACATGACCCTCTTACGCCCTTGGATTACAGCAAGATAGGCGCATGATCCGGAAGCATCGATATGCCAATCCTGAAGCCAATATTCGAGACATGAGCATACAAGCTGGCCCGTTATCTGGGGATTCGGCAGCTTCGGCCAGCTAGGTATTCACTCACCGTGAAGGCACGTTCCTGACTGAGAATGATAAAATGCTTCATTCGATTCACCTTGTCTGGCACTTGCTCTCTGAACCGTTCAGCCCAGTCACACTCTCTGACAAATTGGGGAGATCGAATGCCTGCTGCGACGCCGGCGATCTCTGAAATTTCAAAGGACAAAACGTTCCAGGCGGAACGTTGGGGATCGTCGAAATCTTTTCCGTCAGGCCTCTGACCTCTCTTGAAGAAGTCAAGAAAATCGCCTATCGGACGCATGGTCGTTTTTTGCATCAGACTATCTGCAATGTCCATATATATCAGCATGGCAGTCTGAACATCGAGCCTTCGCACACAAAGCTGGCCGGGACACAGTCAAATGCACTGACCGAGAATTGGGTATTCGACGGTAGAATCGCCCATGATCTGAATCAGATGGTCGATTCCATGCTTAATCAGGTCTCCCGGTATTGCGCCTCCAGCAGCTGCAAATGCGGCGAAGCCGTCGGGCCCCTTCCCTGGCAGCAAGAATGGCCGACTGCGAGGACCTCGGAGTTGCTCAGGAAAGTCGTTGGTGTCTCGGATATTCACCCTCTCAATCTCGGCTTGAAGCGTTTAAGCGACGATAAGATAGCCAGCCACCATACGAGAGATAAAGCTCGGGAGACTTACCGGCCAGGAAGTTGTCTTTCTTTAATGCCGACGCAGCCAGTTCCAGCTTCCAGAGGGTGTGGCGCCTATGGAGGATACCATCGCCGGCCTCCCGTTCCTCTCTCACTTTAGTCTCGGCAGCAATCCTGACAGCGTCCTCAGCAGCTATCCTAGCAGCTTCGTCGGTACTACGCCTTTGTTGTCTCTCTTGCGCTCGTTTCTCTTTGCGGGTTTGCGAAAACTTCTTCTTAGAACCTTTGCCGACGCATCCTCGCTTCTTTGCCTTGAATGCTTTTGCCGGTGTAGCGATCTGTGATTGCTTCTTTGTGGGCACTGAAGTCATTTTGAATCCCTCAGCCGGCTTTAAGTATGATGGATTTGAAGTGGAAGGATTTATGAATGAACCCCCAGACGGGATCAGACTATAATAATAATGATATATAGAAGTTGCCGTCACGATTGACCCCATCAGAAGGCTACAATCAGGGTAACAAAGGCAGCGACAGCCAACCGAGGCTTCCATCAGCTCTTTGTCTTCTCATCAATTGTCCTTTTGCCGCTTGCGAAATTCGCGTCCTCGTGATCTGATCATCAGAACGCGCGGGCGATCGATGAGCGCCTGCCAGGTGGCATGCATGTATCGCAATGAACATCGACAGATGCATAGTATTCCATAACGATTCTCCAGCGAATGCCCAACTCTGCAAGGAGCCCGCTGCTAGCGAACGCACAACGGAGCGGCGGCGCGCTCACACCGATCCAGCGAAGGCCCAACTCGGCAAGTGCTCGCCCCTGCCATGGGGCGAATAGCCAGCTGAGTGGTGGCGCGCTTTCAGGATCGCCTTGGCGAAAGTCCAACCCGGTAGAGCCCGCTCTAAGCGAATGTCCAACCGGGCGGTGACACGCCATTCATCGAAATTTTGCAAACACCAAAAGAGTCGGCGGAAGAGGAGCGATATTGTAGTCAGGAAAGAGGTCGAAGTTGATAGAGCAAACAGACGAGGGGAATACGTCTGAATTGGCGATCGTTGCGCGTGACGTGAATATCCTGCCAGTCTGGTAAACGTAGGCTAATCTGGCTCTACCAGGAGATATCATGTTCACGTCAGAAGAGTGGCCATGGTATCCCGATATTTCTTAACTTCGAACGCACTAAAGGCCCGTGCGCTATCTCTCCGAATTTCGTGGCTCAGGCCGGAATTTATCAAGAAGAGCAAGTCAAATGAGTGCGCAAAGCTCAGGAGTTCAGTGGAGATTGAATGGCAAGTTGCAGGTGGAGATGTGGAGTGACAGATAGTGATTCTAACGTCTTCGAACAGTAAGCGTAGCCCGGTGATTGCGCACGGATCGCCGCCGCGAAAGACAGCTTTTGACAGCGCAAGTACCAGGATATTGAATAGACTGTCCCGACTCATCATTTGCGCCGGTTCTCTCTCTCAGCCAATCCCCACCTTCACCACGCTTGCCACAGAGGAGCAGCTGTAGCAGAGGCGCTTCAAGAGATGCATGACGTAGCGTTCAATGAAATACCCCAAGAGCTCTAGAAAGTCAATCAATCGAGCTATTTTATCAATCCGGAGATGGCGTTGTTCGTGAGGAGAAGCTTGAGGACGGCGTGGGCATGTCGGCAAGATTTCCGCAAGTCGCCTAGTCAGCAGGAATAGGATGCTCGAGGGAAATTTGCAAAAATACCCCTGCCATTTGCCCTAGGCATGAAACCCCCCTGCCTCGACGAAAATTACAGAAACTATGAAGCAGGCCATGCAGGGGTGAGAGCTGACTAATAATATATAGATTCATATATCGTAGGGAATCGTGTTGGTACTTTATTCAAGCCATTGAGAAGAGACGGCAACGTGGGCAAGTGCCATTGTAATGCTGTATGCGCGCAATCGACCGGCAAGACCTTCCTTGGGAGACCTCGCTAGCAAACGCAAGGACGACAACACGAGCTCACGGTCAACAGCTCGCGGATAGCCTTCATCTGCTACCTCGACACTAAAACTTCAATCGCGTCCCGGCCATTCCCGGGCGGGATAGATCTTACGCTGATACCACGAATTACGTCGACGTAGTGGAGGTATTCCCGGTGTCGACTTGGAGCACAAGGTGGCACTTGCGATTGCTGTTGGGTTACGCGACATCGCCTCCTATTAGCATGCGGAATGAAGCCGTCATTCCTAGTCAACCTCCTAGTCGTATCACGATGAAGCAGACAGAAGAGAAAGGAGGTCGACATCTTTCTACCGTGGGCTTGGATGGGGAGAACTGAGTATGGACACTGAGTTTAGTCCACGTCCCACCTGCACCTGGATATCAACATGATAGGCTGCATTTCATCACGAGGACAGAAAACAGAAACCCTCACCTTGAAACCCATCCAACGCAAATGCAGGGGCAGGAAACTCACGGAGGACATGGTACTTGTCGGTGCTGCAAGGACAACGGGATCAAGTCCCGTGCCCATGTTCCACCGAGCTCTTGCGCGATCGTTGCCAAGACGGGATCATCGCGGCGCGTCCCTCGTGCGAGCGAGCTATACGCTTGAATGGCGATACCGTGCTGTTGGCAATGCCCAACAATCTCTCTTTGGTGAATACGAAGCAGAGTAAATGCTCGGAGCCGAGTCGGTCGACAGACGAGGCATACTCTACACTACGGATGCCCCCCCCGGGCAGAGGATGTAAGCACAAAGACCAGCGATCTCAGGAGCGCATACCCACCTTGAACTGATTCGCCGTAATAGGCAAGGTCTCCATTCCTCAGGAGCTCTTCCGAATGCCGCACTCCGCTACCTCCCTTCTTTAGATCCGGCGCCGCTCTCTACCTCCATCCACACACTCACAAAGACACAAATCACTCCACCCCAAAGCCCTCTCCTTTCCCTCCCTCTTCAACGCATCCAGCGCCCTCCACTGCACCGCCCGTCCCTGAGGTCCGGCAAACGGGCTATGAGTCAAGAACAGATTATGGTCAGCGCGGGTACACGGTCATGCCGGCGGTGGCGACTTACCTCGCAAGGTATCCTGTAGACATATCATTCTGCGGGCCATCGGCAAAGATGGGGCTTTGTGGGTTAAGAAACACGGTGATCTGACCGAATTCACCGGACACTGCAATACCGGGTTCAGCATCATGGATGGCCCAGGGTGACCTTTCGACGTACACCTGAGATCCTGGTTGCCAAATGCCAATGACAAACCACCTTTCTCGCCGACCGCGCGGCTTTGGTTGTTCAAAAGGGTTGCAGCTCCGGGGCAAAGACGCATCGATAAAAGTTGATACTGGGATAGTTCTCGTTTTGCGGTCGGACGAGTCAAAGCACCAAGATTCGCTGAGTGGCTATGATCACAGTGATAATGACTCTGCCGCAAGATGCGCGCCGCGTGCGGGGCTCCGGGGCCCGGGAAGGTTATTGGCCGATCGCGGCAACGGGCGAACAGCCAACCTCGGCGGCTACCTTTGGCACCGATTCCACAATTCAGTTGATGCGCTGTACTCAAGCTGATGTGGAAGGAGTCTGCAGGGCGGCGGAACGAAGTGTGCTCCGAGCTTAAGTAGATATCGCTATCAAAATGGATCCACAGTCCAAATCATCGTCACTGCCCTTTCGTCCTCGACCCAGAACCGCGACCTATGCAGTCGGAAATACGTGCAACGCTGATGTCACATATGTCTGTTCTTTCAACCCCACAAACCCAGTATATCAACAACGAATACAGAGAGGAGAACTACCGAGCGATATCGTCTGCAAGAAGGTCTACAGCAAGCTGGATTCGGTGGTGGTTCATGAAAGGGATCATTGCGGAGATCAGTACAGACCTTTTGCCGCGGATCTGAAAGTGCATCTGTCATTGATTCTCATTGATGCCTTCGTTCAGACCATATGTTTGCGCTGTCATTGGCTGCGGCGAAACATTTGAGAGGTATCATTGGCGGGACATGCATGAGAAATCTCAGTAAGCTGTAAGAAGATACCTAGACCGCTGTCCTGAGCCTAATACCCGTGTTGCAGCCCTGCAGGATTCTCACACGAATGCAATGTTTGCGAGAGCACGTTTGCCACGTTTTCCGATCTCCAAAAACACCGTATTGGCTCTGATCACAACGAAGACAAGCCGCCACATAAATGCCCGAGTTTTAATTGCGATCAACGGTGAGCAATAGATCTGGCTTCGCAAAAGCTCGACGAACTAAGGAAATAACGCTTGAATAGTTTCAAGATCAAATTCGAACTCTGTCGACACTTCCGCGTGGCTCATCCCGAATTGCCTGTACCTCAACATCTCGCATTCGTCCAAGGACCCACCAGAAGTGGATCCAGGTATTCCATGCTCGCGCCGTCTGGCTACCTGCACCCATCAAGTATTTTCGATCCAGCCATTTCTTCCACCAGAGCGCCTTCTCTCCTTCTGGATGCACCTACGCAGTCTCCCAAGCTTGCAACTCTGCTGCAATCCCGATCGAGCGACTGGGAGACATTTGCGCAGAAACCAAAGCCGCTTCTGGAATATCGGACACTGCAAGCGAATAAGGTCGATAGCTCGGAGGTAAAATCATGGGCTGAACACCAACATCTGCAAGAAAACGGAATCCAGATCCAGACCCAAACGAGCACGGATCACCTCCGTGCAAGAGCCAGCGAATCTCCTCCGGGCGAAGACCAAGGCTTCTTCGAGAATGAGGCCGGCATGGGGGTGTCACATATTTCTAGCGTTGACGGACATGATCAAAGCGAAGTATCCTCACTCCCGACTCAACCATCAAGTTCTCCTTTCGGTAACCCGCTCGCCCATAGCGCGTCGGCAAGCCTCGTCCTTCTCAATCGCTCTATCTGTCCGGATGTCATGTTCAATGATGACAATCAACATGGATCGAGCGAATGTCTATTCAAGCTCTCGCCAGAAATGGATACAGCATCCAATCCAGCAGCCTCGCGGTATCGAAGATCTTTCGCAGAAAGATGTGCCGGAGAGCATTCGACATCGGTTGCAACGGCCTACCTTTCCATTCATCTACTCTGCGCTGATTCGCTAGCGGGGCCGAATACGCCTGCAAATACTTGGAGGGATGTACTCAATCAAGTGAGAGAGATGTGGGAAGCCTGTGACAGCGCGGGTCACAATGAGAGGAAACAGTCAACTTGTCTATTGCTCTTTGCCGGCAAGTCGAGTTTAATCGAGCATACACGTCGGCATGTACTGATTCCGCGCTTGACGTCCGCAGGGGTCTTGTCTATTTCGCTCTTGTCGGACAGCGTCTGCTTGGAAATCACCAATCCCAAGTTCTCAAGTAAGGCTGATCTCGCCAAGAGTCTAATAGCAGAGGGTAGCCCGATGATACCGGAAAAATTCCAACCCGAAAAGGTCGCGGCTCTCGCTGCTCGAGTGTAAGTTATGCTCAGTGTGTATGGGCGAAGCTTTCTACTGGTACTCACAGGGCACTTGAACTCTTGTTTGCAGACTGAAAGGGATATTGAGTCATACGCCTTCGCTCGCTGCGCCTCCGTCTTCCGAGCTCACTCCGTCTGTGCCGCATCTCACACTTCCTGACGTGACTGGGAAGCTCAAAACGAGGGACTTCGCCGCGATGTAAGTGTAGTGGCAGATTCTCGTTTTTGCGCTGGACTGATAAAGAAGAATAGGTACAGGAAACGCATGGGACGCGAGTCGAAATAGAGTTCAGGAGCTATCACGCCGTTTTGACTCTCGCTCTCGGGGCCTCTTCAGGCGTATTCGTCAACATATTGAACTGAAAATTGTAACTATCGTTATTTGTGTTTTCAAGCGGGGTTGCAACGTCAGGCCGGGGTTATTTCACTGTCTATCGCCTGCAAACGGCGGAAAGTCCGTTGATACTCAAACGCGGCATGTCTTGCAAAAGTAATTGGGATCATTTCCAGGCGCTCAAGCGATCGAGGCGAAGCGGCATCGCTCCCGGTCAGCTTTGTTGAACTAGCCAAGCTCGTTGTGACAACTGGATGTCGTTCTGCGACCTCGTCGGCAATCGCTATCAATCAGATAGATATACAATTTCGATTCTACCCCGATCGCCTCAAGTATCGAGGACATTCAAGTAAAAACGAAAAGTGCCGTGGGTATCATTTCGGGGTGGACGCCCACATTAATTTTCAGCAAAAAACCCGTTCTTGAAAAAGTTCACGCCACGAGTCATATCAACGTGCTTTCCATACGAAATTGGCCTGACTCGTCCAGATTGGGAAATCTGATAAGCAGCCAGCGATGAATTTGGGGGTATCGCGTACCAGAAGGCCAAATTTGAGGGGATCATCATGATGTTGTCATCTTCTTCGGTCATAGTGTCCAAGCTGCGGCTGATGGCTGCTGCAATTTGACTGGGACGCAGAGAGAGAACAAGAGTCCCTTTCAGTGCTTGGTCACTGCTATCAACGCAAGCTTACTGCTTTTCTGCCCAGGGTGTTCCATATCGGCATATAAAACTGTGGCGAAGATTGAGCAACGCAAGCCGCTCTAAAGCAGCCCTGGCTTGAGCCGGGTTATTTGCCTGTCCAGGAATGGCTGCCACAGGCCGCAACTCGGTTGGCGCGGGAATGCTGAGTAACGTTTCTTGCATCCTTTCCAAGCTAATCTCGTTATGAAGCGATGCTGTTTGAGGCGATAACTTACTCTGACACAGGGGACTCTGTAATCTTCTCCGGATCACCGTGACCTCGAATCGTCCCGAGGAACCACCTCAAACATCGCATCATCTTCAATCGACAACGAATAGCGCTAGTATCCTGTCCGTTTGGTCTGTCAGCATTGGATCCCAATCCTACTGCTGTGCGAGAAGACACACCGTGTAAATCTCATCTGATTGACTTGGGATCACGCTGCGTGGATCTGTCAAGGTGACAACATCGTCATCATTCACATTGGCAACCTCGAAATTTTCTTGTATCGAAGGCAGGTCCACAAGTTCATCGTACTCGAACGCGTACAGGTGTAGGCATTCGACCTGGTGAATGCGAATTCCTTTAGTCGAGGCCAGCATTTCCCAATTTGGTGGCTTGCCAAATTGAACCAGACCAACCGTCGTGTATGTCTCTCGCATGGAGGACAGCTGGAAGGAATTTGCTCCGATCCGAAGGCTCCTTCATTAGGCAAATTGTCGATGTCAAGGACTTGGGCTGCCTGTCAAGAGAATCAGTAGTGAGCATCCTATCGGGAAGATGAGACGCGCGCCGATTTCACGGTAATGGCGTCCTCCAGCAGCGCGAGATGTTCGTCCATTTTCCCTCTCGCACACATCACGGGACCAATCAAACTGTCGGGTCGTCAACAGTGAGTCACGAAGCGAAGCACCAATCTTGCTCACATGCAGGCCTGGAGGAAAGCGATATTCGGGCGGATGAGCCATTCACTTCGCTGAAAGCAAGAGATGATGAACTTGATTAATTTGCCCAGTCTTCCTGTCCGGTCGTGCTCCGAACCCTCTGATTGCCGCAGATGAAGGCTGAAGCAAACAACGGCGCCGTATAATGCGAGCATTGCCTTGTCCGACTCTTCGCTGATCTCCACTTTCTTTTCGTCATTTCTTGTTTGCAGAAAGCTGCGATCGAACGCTTCAAGGTCAGGCTGGAGAATCTGAGGGATCGCAACACGGAACCTATCGATAGCAATCATGCTCAGCACCATCACGGATGTGATCCTTCCTAGACTCACAGGAATTCATGATGGCTGAAGAACTCCGCCAATAGCGATAATCTTTCTGCGGTCGGTAGCAGGCGCAAAAAGCCTGTGCAGTCAACTTTCTTGTAATGAACTGGTTCTGGAAAACTCGAGATCAATTTGTTATTCGGTCTCCGTCAGACGGGAATTTCCTACCGATATTAATCGTTTCGTTCCAGAGATCTGCTATCTCGTCATGGAGCGAGTCTGAAACCCTTCGTACGCTTGAGAGCATTTTTCCAATGTTGAGATGGATAGTTTTCAAGATTTCTCTGTTCTCATCATCACCGAAAACCTCAATATAAAGTATTCTTTGGAAGTGATCCAGGAGTACGGCATCGGAGAGCTGGGGGCGATTCTGACGATGGGACTTTTCATAGAGCTCCCGGTAAATGGCCGCTGCTGGGCCAAAGTCGAGTTCAAAGAGTTTATCGGTCCACATTGTCGTTGTTCGAAACAATTCTGTTGAAGCTCCCCAGAAGTCGTTCAGAGTCGTTACGGATGTCCGCGGATCATAGTGCACAGCATGATCTCCCTGCGCGTCCAGGAAACGGAGCAATTCGCTCCGAAGCGTGTCGGCGCAATGGGCGTTGATGACCGCATGAAGGCCAGCAACGCCTGGCACCCCGGTCAGCGGCACAGGTATGGAAGTTTGCATGAAAGGAGTATAGACCACACCTGGCTTGCGTGACTCGCTGGCGATGGCTTGAAATGCCCCGGCGATGATTTCAGCAACGGCGGAATGATCAGCCGTGACAGGAGGAGTCTTCATCAAATGGGGTCGTCGTTGATCCCAAGGCTGTCTTCCCCAAGCTCGTGTCCCGTCCATGATGACAATGTAAGGTGGCTGATCCGATTTCTTTATCAAGCGCTCCAACCCATAGAGGGCTACCACAAAGCACCGTGTGCCCGCGCCATCGAGGGACTGTTCCACCGGCAAAGGTTCCTCGATGCGGAAGACCGCGGTTCCCCTTTGGATTGCCGATGAGAACTGCACACGAATTGATTTGAGGGCTTCTTCCGATGGGGGAATATAAGCACCAGAGGGGCTGCGGCGATGTGGAATGCGTCGAAATGCCTCATTGTCGAAATGCATCGCGGGCTGAGAATCCCCGGGAATAGCAACCTTCATGTGGCCCATTGCATAATCCGACAGTGATGCTATTCCACAGATATCTTCTCGAAGCAGGAAAGATTCCATGTCGTAGGCATTGATGGATATCTCATGTTTGGTCTGATCCAAGCTGAGTGGAATCGCCGAACTGTCTGAAACGAACAATGGTGCAACCTTTCTGCAGAAGCCTCTCAATCAGCTGATTCTCCAGAATCGACAAACAAAGACTTACATCTCAGCCGCATTCACTTTACGTTGTAACATGCTCTTGAAGGGATCGATCTTCGCGGATGGCGCCATGGCTGAGCGATTTCGACGACTGCTGAGCAATCAGCAGACACACAAGTGTTGCTTTGGGCGATATGGGCGATGCGTGAGTGTTGTGTCTGCTAGGATCAGAAGATGATCGGTATGGAATGACAGATGAGGAGGATGAGAGCCGCTGATGATCGAGCTTTGTCTTCAGTTGCTATATATATCGACAGACAGGATGGCCGATAAAGGAGGATAGATTGTACAGCTGATCGGACCGCGGATTTGGTGATGCCTGACGGATCATTCAGCTGATCACTCCATCAAACATCACAAACGATTGATGGAATACCTGAGGAACAGAGCCCAAATTCATGATTAAAAAGTGACTGGAGCGTTTTGCCAGCTGTTTTGCCCCATAGTCCCAGTCTTCCAGCCAGGTCGTTTGCCGATTCCGCAGCTCAATAGTCTTTGGTGAGCGGGACCCCAGAGGCGATTGCAAGCAGATATAAAAGGAGGTCTGATGGGCATAATTTCATGACTTCCTTCTGCGACTGTGGGTGAGGCTTCTATATCACATCTCCCAATGACGCGTCATTCTGAAGAAGGCCACTTCAAGGAGGTCAAGCGGTAAGTGAGCCAGACTGTCCGGGCTACCATATTGATGACTAGACAATTATTTCGAACGTCAGTTGCAGGGGTGATCTGTCTATCGAGGAAGCCCTCCAATCCTCACAAAAGCGAAGGAGAACGTGCCAGTTGACTGTCGAGCAAGAAGATCCGGTATCAGCCGAGCAGGACGGCTTCCTCAACATAGTGAGGCGCCATATGCATAGCGGTCAATTTATCGATCTCTTCGCGAAAAACGACGCAAGGACTTGGATGGGCATTGGTGAGATTTCCGCTCCGTCGTACCGCGATAGCTTTGAGCCTGGAACCTCTCTGTACAGTAGTCTGTGCTTCGAAGGCTGGCAAAGCGGCCGAGGGCACAATCGTAGCAGCGTTCAAGGAAGTAATGGAACTCGAGGAGAGTAATGGTGTTCTCGAAGCTGAGGAGTATATGAGCATGCTATGGCATCTCCAGCAAATGGGACTGTACCGACAGGTGAGCTCTAGGTACACCGTTTGCCCAGTCATCTCATTCTGCTGTTGCTGGAAAAGGCGAACTTCTGCCTGTCCAAGATGCATCGGCTCAATGTGGAGCGCATGGCCGCAGAGGTTTATCAGAGCCGAACGTCTTCCCTGTCTCGCCCTTCACCGGAGCCAGCAGAACGTCCCTTACCGTCTTCTGGGGAATGTGGTCAGCGAACAATCGCCGATGATGTTGAAGCAATACAGTCCCTTGGATCATCTACGGAATGCAACAGCCGTGTCAGACAGCATAGAGACGGTTCCGCTGGAGACCCGACTGCAGTGACGTTCAACCATTCGGAGTCTGGACCCTTGCCAACGCTGTCGAAACCGAGAGGAGGGAAATCAAAGGAGACGCGATCGATTGAGCGCGATGGGAACACCGATGTGATGTCCAATAGTGATGATGAGCGCCTCATGTTTTTCTGACTATTTGTTGTAAAATTGCGAACATCCCGGATAGGCATCGGATAATACCAGCCCCGACTTTGTACATGTTTAGGGAAACATTACCTGCGAATCATTGCTCTCCGGCATACTGTGACAGCTATCTTTCGAATACGTTTTCAGGAGGTAGGAAGCTTTCTTCTTCTGGCTCGTCTTCGTATGAGCGGTCTCCTGCTGGTAAGCGAGTTCGATTTGAGATCATTGGTCACGATCAAAAAGGGAGTCCAACTCATTGGCGAGAAGCTGCAGCTTACCTCCTCTTCGTCTATAGAATCGTTCAACGTTAGATGATAGATGGAGGCCCTGATAGACTGCGTCGTTCGCAGTCATACCCTGTATTCAATGCCATTGCCTAGAATGTCCTCGATAGACTTACGTCACAGTCGTTCCAATCTTCCGGAATGGCCGCGCCTCTCCTTCCCTCTCCACGTTCTACCTTGGAGACGTATAGCATCGCCAGTTGTGAGCCCTACCTTCAGAGTCAAAGTTTTGTTTTTCCAGCGGGCCACTTGCACGACTCACAAATTCCTCATCCTTAACTTCCACAGCGTTGTCTCCGTTGATGTACTCGTCAGAAAAGCTTCCTTGAGACGCCAGCTGAGAAGCAGTTGCCTCTACTTCAGGTGGATCTTCCAGCTGAAAAACATGATTTCTCGAGCGCCGAGAGTTTTCCAACGATGCGACGTCGTCTCCGAAGCGTGATTGCAAAGCTTGACTGAATGGCAGGATGAAACCGGTTTCTGGCTTCAAAATGTCGGCTCGGATTTCCTGCAAGCATGCTTGTAATTGAGGGAATCCACCCTGAACGATGTCGAGCATATCGGCTACCTCATGAGCTAGGCTTTTGAGACAATGATTGCCGGAAACGGGTGGTATGGACGGAATTTGTGTAGCTGAACGAGGAGAGTCATTGAGGTCCCCTGAGCTCATGTTTATGATCGCTGTTGATGCTTTGTGGAGGAGGCTGGCGAAGCGATTGAAGTATCCGATGTTGAATCGCTTGCTGTATCAGCTGATGGTTGTGTAACATTGAAAGATATGGCTTAATGGTGCGAAAAGCGAAAGAAATTCACTAGGATGATGATACAGACCACAGGACCATTCATTCAAATCCCGGCAGGTAGCTTGCTTGGTAGCGTCGCTGCACGATCAGCTGCGCCAAGCGAGTAGTGACTAAGCTAGTAGGCGCACGGGCTCGATCATTCCGCCAGCATTCCGCCCTACCATATACTCCGAACTGAAACACGATTCAACGATGCCTGATGAAGAGCACTGATGCGTGTTCCTGGTGGTAGATTGCCAGCGCTGAGGATCTTCACGATGTCTAATACGATTGCAATCGATCTACACTGGGCTCCGGTCCATCGTTTCCTCGGTGATATTCTGCTCAAGGCCGGTCGTCAGATTCAACACATTCAGCAAGGAGGCTCATCGCGAGACATGCCTCAGGCGTACGTCATCGAATTAGCGAGCATGGCAACGGGGTAAGCTCAGGATCGACTAGTTCGAAGGCAGAAGCCCCGACTTCGATGCGAACTTAACGAGGAACACAGCAAACAGCAAAAGGTGATTCTGGATGTAAGAGGAGACGAGGATGAGAGTCCGCCGACATCCGGGCTATTGTGCTTCAGTGAGTGGTCTCAGGCGGACCAGTAGTGGTGGCTTATGTCATCTGGACTCTTGCTTCGCCTCTTGCGCTCAGCACGAATCTTTGTCATCGCCAGTCGTATCCTCAAGTTCATTACGGAAAACCCTTCACAGGCGATCCTCAATCTCAGGCAAGCCACGATTACTTCTGTGGAAGCGGGTCGGGCTCATGTCATCTCTTGCTGATCAGATCTGTTTTCTACTACGACAAGGTTTTATTCCGCAGACAGCAAGTCTCGAACGACGTAAGCAACGAGCTCTCGACACGCGACAAGTTCTCAAAACACTTCTCGCTTTTTCCTTTCAGCTTCTCGACAGACTTTGTACAACGGCAGGACTTCAAAGGCATCAGATGGGCATAGTGAGCTTCATGGGCTCATGTATGGGCCATGCAATCGTTCATGCGATCAGAGAGACAGCAAGCGAGCCCACGGTCTAGGGTGGCATCGTCTGGAGGTTTCTTTGTCAAGCAGAGAGGGGCTTTGCAAGCTATGGAGATAGGGCGAGAGGTGAGCCTGTGTGAACCCACCGCCCTCCCTCCCGGCAAGCCTTCATCTTCAAATAGGGCTCGGAGATTCCCCGTCATCACCTTACCGAGGAGTTCCGGTTTGCGGAGAATCAAGAACCGTTCGAGTATTGCTTGATCTTCGAGAAGGAGGTCAGATCATCGGTATGGGGTGGGAAATGCCGGATTGGCTGATCCTGGTATTGCGTATTTTAGTGCGTCTTTGAAGCTGTCAAGCAGAGCGTTTTGAGAGACCCCACATTGCCACGAGGCATACTCGTCTGCGTAGGTTGTTTAGTCAACATCATCGCAAAAGAAAAATCGACTCTGACGGCATTTCATGTCATGCATCTCAGTCTCGAGGGTATCCAGATATCAATGTGCGACAATTCCTTCGCAGACTCAAGGACTGTAAGAATCAGAAGGTGGACGGGTGGGTAAAGAGGTCAACCCGCATTCAAAAATTTATCTTTGATGACCTATTTCCCCAGCTGCCGCTTTGGAATCATCGTGGACAACGACGTGGACGGATTGGCAATCGCGCGCACCTACATCCACAACTCGCAACGAATGTTACATCATCCCGATTTAAAGGGGACGGCTCTTGGCTCAGACCTACGGCTGCTGGGACTTTGCAGTGAAGATATGGAGCAGTGAGTGGGACATGCCGAAATGTCAAGGCACTTGAACCAGTTTCAATGTGTTTATCCATTCTCAGATTGCAAACGCGGGGTAGCCTTCCTTTGACCAAGGCCAAAATCGCACAAGTACGTTGGGTCATCTCCTTCACAATACAATACATCGAAGCGATATGTCTACAGGCGGAGAATATGCTCAAAATGCAGGATTTGGACTTGCGGTTGGCGTACGTCGACACCCGTCACAGCGGAACCCAACAACTGACTTGACTGTCAGTGCTGAATTGAAGGCAATTTTGACCGCTGGAGGTACCAGAGACTTGGAAGGCACGACGAAATTCTATCGAAGACGCAATGGGAAAGGCTTCGGCACTACGGCGTTCGTCAAAGACAAGATAATGCTTTTGGTCGAAACGGACCAGTTGTGGTTGATCACGTCGTGATCATTGTACAAAAACGGTTGTATTTCCTATTACTCCTCGGAACAGTCCTGCTGTGCGGACACAACAAGGAAACTGGGCGCATTTTGCAGTACTTCAGAGTCATCGAGACTAAGGTGAAGATCCGCGTGGGCTGGGATCTCAAGCTGAGATCAACGCCAAAGATGAAGCTCTTAACCATGCCAAGAACAGTGGAGCCTTATGTCCATCGTCCATTGGAGAGAATGGATAGGAAGAACATATGAGCGACTCGTGAGCTAGCTAGAGAGCTGTACACTTCAACGGCTATATCAACTAAAGACTTAGACCGTTGTTGTCGATGAGTTCTTCTCAAGCTACCATCAGTCCCTTACCTTTAATGTGATGATCATCAGCGGCGCTGGCGTCAGCTGTCGAATACTTGCATTGTTCGTTGTTCCATCAAATTCCCACTTCTATCGTCCTTGGAGCTCAATCATAAGCTATTGTTCTTTGAAGCCTGGCTCACGGAGACGATTGACAGTTCTTCTGAGGCATTCAGGTCGCCTCCTGATTCCTCCGGGTACTCCGATCTGCTGCCTGCTCACAGCCAAGTCCAGTCGCGGCACGCTTCCCGTCAGGTGTAGTCCGTACCATACGATGATGATTGAATCATTACGCTCGTACACATTCCATCCACATCGTACACGCTATCTGTACCTCTTGTGCAGCATGGACGCCTTTACCGCTACTCCCTACCTAGCAACAAGAGCACAGGAGATTCATCTCCTTTCGCAGGCCCACCTAGGGGATCGGGATCGGGATCCCCTTCGTCTCACCGCTCACCTCACCGGCATTCGGGACCTCCTTATATCTAGGATCCTATTGACATGCGTGTAAAACGTGTCACAATGCCAATCAGAACAATGATCTCCTCTCAGAAATCTTCTACAAGGGAAAACAATAGCCTCCTGATCGAAAGGGGCTGCTAGTAAGAATCTTGGGCCGTTGCTGATGGAACGTATGCAGTCTGGAATGATGATTGGAATAAGATGGCGAATTGATGGAAGATACATTGATTGTGAACGGAGATTGATGGCATACTGTGATGGTAAAGTCTATTTCTAGGAATCTGGTAACACGAAAATGGTCCAGTACCACATCCACCAGATGGTCCACATGTAATGAAACATGCTTCAAAAGCGGTCCATGGTGACTCTGTGTAGGGTCTTTCTGGTCCCCCCCTAGATTCATGATATTCAAAAAAACGGTAAATGGTAAAATGGTAAAATTGGTAAATGGTCCTTTGGATTTCAAATTCTGGTAAATGTCCTATCTCGGCTAAACCCGCCTCGCCCGGGGAATATAGCCGGGACGCGCCCTGCCCTGTGCATCTCGGTGTTCGCTCGCACTCGACGCAGGATATATACACCGACGCACCCCAGCCATGCTCCTCGCCCGGCTGCCCATCGTACGCATTACACGTAGATACATCACCACCATGGCCTCTGCACTGCACCAGTCCGTCACGCTTCCCTCGGGCCGCGAAACGACCGTCCCAACAGGTCTCTTCATGTGAGTCGTCGCTTTTCTCCCCGTGCGTGTCCATCCGCTGAAAACGAAAACCCTCGATAGCAACAACGAATGGACCAAATCATCCGATGGCAAGACGTTCTCCACCGTGGATCCTTCCACGGGCCACAAGTTGCTGGATTTCGCGCACGCCAGTAAAGAGGACGTCGATACCGCCGTCAAGCATGCCCGCAAGGCATTCAAGACGACGTGGGGAAAGACCGTTCAAGCGACGGAACGAGCCGCTCGTGCGTTACAATGCTCTCACTCCTTTACCTTACCGAACATTGCTAACCCCGTGTCGTGCGCCCACCAGTGCTCAACAAATTCGCCGACCTTATGGAAGCCAACACGGACCTCCTCGCCGAGCTCGAATCCTGGAACAGCGGCAAGGGCGTCCGCATTGCGCGAGATGCCGACGTCGCGGATAGCGTTGCGTGTCTGCGGTACTATGCCGGATTGGCGGACAAAATGCATGGTGAGTGCCTTTTGCGTGGGGGAAAGGTTCCCCGAGGCTGAAAGAATTCGCGGCGCGTACGCAGGTCAGACGATCGATGCGTTTGGAAAGGACAAGTTGATTTATACCCTGCACGAACCCATCGGTGTCTGCGGTCAGATGTAAGCCCCCTCCCGCCTCCTTGCCTCAACCCCCGCTCATGCTAATCATCCCCTTAGCATTCCCTGGAACTACGCAAGTCCCCCTCCGCTCCTCCCTCCAACCCATTCCTAACCTCCTCCC
>JAMALG010000101.1:0-55895 GCA_023628115.1 Naganishia sp. PT2105A-2 | reverse complement strand
ACTCACCTGCAAGTTCATGTAACCATCCGTAGACACCAAGTATCCCTTGTACTCGAGACCCCACTTCAGCCGCACCCAGACGGGCTTGCCGGTCAAGCTTTGCAGATACGGTTTAGGGTTGACGGGTTGCACCTATTGTGAGGAACGGACGACGCGACGCCTTAGCAGATGACCCGGACGGGCGCTGCGGAAGATTCCGCGAAAAGCTTACACCTGACATTGTTACGAGTCGAGAAGGATGGCTGGAGGGATCCGTTGGGATGGCGGCACGAGACGTTCGCTATGTGTAGTGATCATTAACCTTCAGCGTTCGCATGCTCTCTCTGCAGCTGGTTGTGCGGACAAGTCGACGCCGCCGGTTCCGCGGTGCTTTGGTAAGCCTCGATCGCATTGTTCTTTGCTTTGGTCTTCACATGAAGGTTGCAAAAGCTGGTTACTGAGTCGTGTAAGGAGACCTTGAAGAGGTATCCCAGACCCGGAAATCAAGGTCCACAGCGCTATCGAGACATCACCACTATGTCGGAGACGGAAGAGACCTTACCGCGTGCGACGGTGCAGAAGATCATCAAGGGTTCGTTCCCGTTCAGCGCAGGTGATCAATCTTGATGTTGATCTGTCTATGTACTTCAGAAATCCTGATGAATGGCGAAAACGAGCCTTCCACAAGAGAATTCTCGTGCGCGAAAGAAACCGTCGATATTCTCAGCACGGCTTGCCTTGGTGAGTAGCGGCAGATCTGCGCGAGATCGATAGCTGATGATTCCGACAGAATTCATCAAGATGATTTCCATGCAGTCAAACGAGATCTGTGAAAAGGACAAGAAGAAGACGATAGCCCCGGAGCATGCCATACAGGCGATCAGCGTGAGTATCTGCTGGATCCGGCGATGCATTTGGACTGAGTGTGACCGTCAACATAGACGTTGGGATGGGAACAGCACGAGAAGGACTTGAAGGATACTTGGGAGAACAGCAGGGAAGTTACGAAGGTAAGTTATCGAAGCTATAATACATGTTACAGACGCTAATTCTTCCCTTAGGCCATCCAAGAGCGCTCACATGCGTCGCGACACACCGCCGGAATGTCTGAAGCCGAACTGCTGGCCGCGCAAGAACAGTTGTTTGCCGCCAGTAGAGCGAGGTTTGATGCGTCTGGGCAGCAGTAAAGGACAGGCGGGAGTCGGCACAAAATATTCCAGGCAGGAAGTACCATCAGTAGATTGAGGGCATGTCATTTTCGGAGTTGTATCCATCCCGCTTGATGGGTTTGTGTTTGTACCGGTTTGTACATTTAGTGTAATAGTTTATGATTCTCAGCCAGTCTCTTGGCTCTTACAACTTGTCTCTGAGCGTCTTGCATACGTCGAGCACTTGAACCCGATAGGAAGCGATCAGCATACGCGGTCTGCGATGTTAGGAATGACTTCATTCAATTCCGACCCAGTGCTTCAAGTTCCTTAGGGTCGACGATACTGAAATCGATCGAAACGGGTGAATTTTCGGCCTGACAAGCAGAGGCGAGAGACCATGCAAAGCGCTGCTCGTTATCGCTCGAGGATCGACCTGCGTTGAGCTGCCCATCATCAGTGGATGAACGCGATACCGTAATGTGACCGTGGTCGATCGTCCACCCTGCCTCGGCCGTTGATGTCAGGATCGGATTCACGGTCAATTGATATACTGAAACCCGAGCGTGTGCGGCAATAGTCGAGCTTGCCAAGCTCGAATGGGGGTCTGTAGATATGCGGATATCAGAACTGGACTTGATCAAGCGGCCATATTCCATGCCTTGGAAGTCCGAGGGCAATCTTTGGATGCAGAGCTCACGAAACTCTGTTCCGAGACCTGTGCCGATAGCTTTTGTGTATGCCTCCTTCACCGTCCACATTCGGATGAGATATTGCAAAAGTGTCCGAGCAGGCGATGTTTGGCAAGTCGCTTGAAAGTCGGCGAGCTCAGCTGGATGCATCTGCATGGACCTTAGCTATGACAGGCTCCTGCCGCAATTGACTTACCTGATCTAAAAGCACTTCCTCCAAGCCTTCTACGTCCGCAGGAGCTCTGTCTAACAGCATGACGTCGATACCGATGCCCGGATGAGATGCCTCGCCGAGGACAGATGTGACCGCGAGTACGACAATGTCGTCATCGTGCGAGATGTTAAATTCCGTGTGCCAGCTTTGATCTGTCGGTTCGACCTATCGCAACATGAGACACCAACCCAGTGCTCTAAAGGAAGGACTTGCGAGGAACGGCTTGCCGGAGCTGGTGAAGCCTAGTTGTAGTTGGCTTTCAGCTGTGACGCCCTGTCCGGTGACATGCTGGAAAAGTAGCAATCGGCCGACGAGAAAGCCTGGTGCGTGGGTAAGCATTGTTGAAGGCGGTCAAAGTCACAGCTACTCACAGAGGCGGTCCCTTTGTTGTCGGTACCTGGCGATCCGTCCCTGGTCTTTGGGATTTAATCGGGCTACGAGCCGTCCGTAAGTCTGTTATCAGGAGTGGACGTGAACAAGTAGTCTCCGACGAAGCTTTCGTAGCGAGGCGTACCTCAGGCGACGGGTCCCAGTCGCCGATGTATGTGACGTAGATGGTGATCATCCTTTCATTGCGATCCGCCGTCTGAATAGTCGCGCTGCTCAGGAGAGGAAACATGCGTGGAAAGATCACAAGACATAGGGGGAGTGTTTCAGATGCGATGCGGGGTAGAGAATGATCGAACAGCGGAGCGGGCAATTCTCGACCTCCAGTACGGGACCCGGACCCCCGTCATATTTATACAGGCCGGGGTTCCTCCGCAGCTCGCGGGCGGGGGCAATGCATGCTGTCCGATGAATGCGGTTGAACTTGAATAATAACCCTTGTGCCCGTCCGCTACGTGGGATCTGCTTCGTTTCCCTCGCTCAGGGGATAGCCTGCCAAACAATTGTATCGACATTTGCAGGCAAGGCACCTCGTCGTGGCCTTTTGCGCTCTCAGACGGGGTGATCTTCAGATCACATTCATTGGGTTGTCGGCCGAAAATCGTATCAACGAGACGTCATATTATGAATAGTGTAGCAGCATAATGACAAAGCGCGACGATAGAAAGCTAACATGACAGTAATTGACTGAGAGCCACAATCTGTATTCCCTGCGCGCAGCTGTGCACGCATCATGGACCGATCCATTTCCGACAGCTGGGGGCGTTTGCGTCCGTCGGGCGAAAGGTTTCGACCATGCCGCTTCGATATTTTGTATTGATGTCAATAATTGAATGCGTTGTAACGTCCGTAAAGATCATAGCTCCGAGATATAGTCTGCCATCTACTGCATGAAGGACACTCCAATGATTGGTACATCATACGGGCACATATAGAGGCAGAAGGCTCACAGATGTATCTCTTTAAACCCTGAGAGGTTTCAGCCGCGCACCAGCTGGGAACGGATCAGGTTTTAGAGGAGTAGACCTTCGGCGTCGGCGAGAAATCTTCTCCATTGACCGTCGACGGCACAGTGCCGCTTCCCCTTCCACGTGCTGAACCCCTGGAAGCTGTCGCTCCTCGAATCCCGGCCCGTAGTGCAAGCTATTCATTTCGATATCGTAGTAAGGTTGGATCCTGACGCCGAGATCGACGGGTCGATTGAAAAGAATTCTAGGAAGAGTTGTTATCGGGGAGGCCACCGGAGGTGCCGAAGAGTTCTCCGCAGCTCCGACCGACGCATTCTTCACGGCTGCCAGTGGTCGACGGATGCCTCGAACAGAAGTAGTTTTGTTTGATGTGGAAGCCTGAGGCGTTATTTTCGATTGACAATTCTCGTCAAAGTACACCTGGGCCGTCGGCAGATCGCTCGTCGAGGTTTCCGATTGCTGGGTCTGCATGACGGCACGAAATGTCAGCTATCGATGGATTTGGGCAACACAGCTACAAACTCACATCCGCTTGCGCTGGACTTTGACCGCCGCGCCGCGGTGACCTACGAAGCATCGGCTTGATCGGCCGACCTTCATCGTCCAGTTGCATACCGTCTCCATGACTTGTGCCGTCCGACAGGCTAAGACGCTTTGAGCCTGAAGACGCCATGGATAGTACAAAGCCCGAGCGCGGCAAATTGACTTTCGAAGATGATTCCGGAGCATATGAAGTTGATGGCTGAGAATCGATGTTGCTTTGGACGGTGGAAGCGCAAATTTGATTCTGCGGATTGATGGTCGGCCGCATGGGACTCCTATCGACGCCTTTCCCTTTATCCATTTTTCGAAACGAAGCAATTGATTCGAGGCTGCCGTGTTCGCCGTCAACGCCTTTCCTGTCAACGCCTTTCCTGTCAACGCATTTCCCTTCATCTGACTTGCGACAGGAAGCAATTGATCCGAGGTTGCCGTGTTCGGAGCCGATGGCTTTGGGTGCCGACGGTCGAGCCCTAGCTCCACATTGGACTACGCACGGTGAAGCTGGGCTAGACTTGGCACTTCGAGATCTCACCTGGACAGGTAAGTCCGGCGTTCTTTGACCGATTCCGAAGGCGGTATCCCGGCTTGCCTGGGGCGTGGCGAATTCGATTTCCGGTTGCGAGGGAGGTACAGCGCCGGCTGCTGGAACTTTGGGTGACAAATTCAACACCGATGGCCTTGAAGCAGGTGGAGACCTGTAAACTAGCTTTTGCGGACCATCGCTGTTGGGAGGGGCTGACAACAGTGGGTGAGGCCTCTTGCCGGCTTTCGACGATTCTCTGTGGCTGATCCGGAAGCCGGCGCGACGCGAGGCAGAACTGCCTCGTTTGATTGTACTTCTGCCGACTATTGCGCGCTCGGGGTCTACGAGCATTGCGCGCTCGGGGTCCACGAGCATTGGGCGTTCGGGGGCCCGGAAGTGTCTGCCGATAAGAGGGATACGACGGAATACCTGTTGACAGAGTAAATCCAGGCATCGGCATAATATCGACTGTGACTCACATGAATAACCAGAGGAGCGTAAATCGGCGCCAAGATAGCCTGCGCAGCAAGGTACAAGATTGAAGCGACTAGGAGCATAACCACGAACGCGAGGCTGCCAAATCGGCTGATGAATTGGAAGAACGATGGAAATGTTGTTTGGGGTTCAATTGAAACATGTTCAGAAGGCACTAAGGCAGGCTCAGGCGCGGATATCGGAATGGCCTCGATTGGGTCGGATTCCGTAATGATCTCCATTGAGTCGGATATCGTGGTGGGTTCGATTGCGACAACAGCACGGGATGGCAAGAGTGCTGACAGACTGCGCATCAGTATCCGGCGAGGACACGACAAGAGCAAATCTCCACCCACTTGGCGAATCTTCCCTTGACAGACTGTTCAGATGGAGCGTCTCGTTGCTGCTGTCGTCGCCGGCAGACTTTGGTTGGGAAGCCTCAATATCTGTATCTCGTAAACATATTCGATCAATCATGCTGCCGAAGATTATCAAAGTTTGAGCGGAGTGCTTCTGACAGAAGGCGAAGCGGAAATCCATGTTGATATTGCGATTCAGGGGGTCGGCTAAGTGTGCAACAGCATGAGCGTTTGATTGCGGCTACGCGGAACAATGACTCGCATCGTGGAGCACCAAAGACCAGTTCTGCTGCGGCAGGATCGTCATTTGAGCTCGGCGCAGAATTATCTTCAGGTTGCCATTCTGTATACGTGGGTCGACAGCTTCGACTCTGGAATGGGCCGAAACTGATGACGATCTGCCAATTCGGATCATCCATTCCGCAATCGTGGATTCTAGGTGCCGGTGGATCCTTTGCTTCGGTTTCGTTTTAGATTGACGTCAAGTAGGCGAGTTTGACTTGAATCTTCAGGCGGTGAGGTCATATCGTCCGGTTCTCCCTGTTGCATGATTGCGGCAGCGGAATGATCGCGCTCACATGCGCATAGGGGAATAGCCTTGGACAGATGTTGTTCAGCGGGAAGGAACCATCGATCGATCTTGCTTTTGCGAAGGAAACGCCGCGTGTGACTCCAGTAGACATGTTAAGGAGTGGTGATGCGGGACAGCGAGCTGATCCCGCTGGGAAGTGAGTCGCTCTCAGGCTTCTGAGGAGGAGATGCCAGATTGCACGTGTATGACCGATTTGCGGCGGTCGAAAGATAGATGTCGCAAGATGCAGTAGACACCCACCGGGTGATCAGGGCGTACCACGCCGGTTTGATGAGGGTGGGGCGGTTATGGACGAAGAGCGAGGCGCGGCTAGGCAAAGGCACGAGAGTTGGCTGGATGAGGTGAGCCATCGCGCCAGAGGCGACGATGTACGCTGTATATTCGGTGGACGGTGACCAGGTAGAGCCTCCGCTGATGACGAGGGCGCCGGGATCCACTTCGGCTGCTTTGGCGGGCTCGATGACGATGGGCTCATCAGGTGGACTACCGTCGACTTGCAAATGCGAAGCTACTTTGTCATTGACAGTCGATCGGTGTACGATGCGATAATAAGCCGAAGAAAGAACAGTAATACCGGAAACAGAAGACGTGGGATTGAGACGATGAACTAAATCGGGATACTTTGCGAGGACGTTTGAGACCGGGAGGTTGATGCGGGTTTCCCGAGGAACTTTGGCCAACTCGAAGGGAATGTAGAGGGTGATAGTAGATGTGATAGCGAGCCATATCAAGAGGAGGCTTCCCGGCCACACGCCGAGTGACACGAGCCGTCGCATGCTGGGCGAGGTTTCGAGCCTGATTGAACGGTAACAGGGGTCAGAGGCATGTACCGAGAGACCGTTGTAAGGTCTGCTTACATTCAAATGCTCTCTGAAAAGCTTGTAGGCAGGTCTAGGACGGGAATAGGACTGGAATTATGCTGGTAGCTCTACGTCCAATACTGTTAAGCGCATGCCCTAGACTCTGTGGACGGACCATGCACTCACTTTTCGGCATTTCACGCCCAGTGAATGAATGCCGACGTTCTCTGTAGCGAGATTTGATGATGTGTATAGGTGTGTGCTGTTGATGTAGTGCGTATAGACGATATGCTGATGGGGTGCTTATAGGCGGTAAAACTGGCGTATCGTAGCCGGAATGCAGGTGTGCTGTGTAGCGACAGTGTGCTGTTTGTAGATGCAAGTCAATGTCCGACGGTGTAAAGACAGCGAGTCTGACAACGAGCGAGTGCCGAGCGACGAAGAGCGGTTTGAATGACTTGAAGCAGTTGAAGAAGATCCCAGAAGAAGCGAAGCCAGCAGTCGGGCGAGGCCATGACGTCGGGGGCGGGTGTACTGCACTGTACTGCAAGCGGATGGGGCGCAGGAGTGCAGAGCGCCTTTGTTGATAACTTGTGCAATTCGCCGTGTTGGGCGTCGCAAAGTTGGCTGAAGGTGCCTCGAGGACAAGCGATCATCTCCATATTTGTCGAGCAGGACGATACGACTTTTGAAGTTACAGAACTCTGACTGATCCATCGTTGATTAAGAAACGAATTCCCGTAAAAGGAAATTGATGGAAGGGCGACGCCGTGGATCCGCGCACGAGGTGAGGCGATCGCCCCTATCGCCTCGTCACCGCTTGCGCTCGAGGCTTGCGGGTCATTGTTGATCATGTTCTGGCATCCCTCTTGCCGGAACTGCGACAGCACTGGGATAGGGTCATTTGTTCCACTTGAGGCGATAGTGCCGCCGAGCCAAAGCAAGATTCGTGGCGTCTGTCCTCGTCCGCGTGACGGAGGGTCTTGATGTCCGCTCGTCCTGTTGCTGTCGATTCAAATTTGCACCATACCTTGCAAGGGTCAGAATCATGGGTGGCTTGACTCACGCTCTCCCTTGCAAGCACAAGAGCCATCCATAACGCAGAACCGGCAGAAATCGCGATCAGAGGTTCAAGGTAGCTCTATCGGCCGCGTTCTTGCTTCCGCTCAATAGAGAATCAACGGTATTTGTATAGTTAGGATCTCTTCGTGGTTTACCTACAACTCCTAGACCATCTGAAAACAACAAGTGGGAAAGATAACTCACGAGAAAGACATATTGCCCTGAAGCAGAGGAAAAGGTGGAACATATTGAAAATCGCTTGCTGCTGGAAGACGGTGTGCCCACTTTAAAACTGACTGCCCTTCCCCATGAGGTGCTTGCTATCGGTCATCAACGCCTCCCTCCGGTTGAGATTTGTATCCTCGAGTAATTTGATGCTTGGAGCCAACTCCAGGAACATAGCAATGCCAGCGGTACGTCCTGTATCGACCATTCGTCTTTGCAACGCAGTGGAGAACCTTGCCCCTAGAAATCCCGCTGATCCGATTGTCTGGTTGTGGCGATGCGGGTACTAAGCTGTCGTCGACGGCGGTACATCTCGATGGCGAGTTTCACTGATTTCAATAGCTGTTCCGACCAGATTGTTGAAGTTGTGAGCGACGGTCGATACTGGCGCGGCGAGGGATGTTTCTCGAGGTTTCCAAAGCGAATGACGATCTTAAAAGTGCGGCATAGAGCGTACTCGGAAAGGAGCCAGGAAGCTTGAGTTTGGGTAGTAGTCAAGCCGTCAAGATACAGAGTGTGCTCGGGAAGTGGACTGTTTAACGCTGCGCAGCTCGTTGTCAGAGTGTTTGACTGGCTGCTCGATCGAACCTCGCGCTAATAACAACAGACCATTCAAGCCAATCGCTGACATTAAGGCGCTCTCCCATGAGGTTGTCGATACACCCTGGACCGAAGAGGGAGCATCTCAAGAACCCTCGACGACATCCCCAGAGGGCTCTATATCAATCGGAGACGCTATATTTCGCACACGGAGAGAGGCCAATATACTGTGATACTGATTAGAGATTCGATGTCATCGTGAGAACTCGTTGACAATGTGTTTGTGTACAATTGTCTCTCTAAGGGCTCAACCTCTTCGGGTCTCGCGGGAACAAGGACGCTCGTCGGATGTTTCCGAGCTTGAGGAAAAGCATGACGACTCGTTCGAGACCTGCGATATGTCACGATCACTCTCGGCACGGCATGGTGGGCTCGCAATGACTTACCGATACCACCACCGGCGTGGGGGGGAGCTCCGAGGTTAAACGCATCGATGTAGCCCTGCATACTGGCGGGCTCGATACCGCACTCATTCATCCTCTGGATCAAGAACTCGGGATCATGGATTCGCTGCGCGCCGGACAAGATCTCTTCACCTCGCATGAAGAAGTCGTACGAGTTGGACAATGTTGGGTTCGTGGCGTCGGGCATGGTGTAGAAGGGTCGAATAGCGAGGGGGAACTTGTCAAGGATGTAGTAGTCGGTACCGTACTTTTCCTTGACCAATCGACCGAGCCATCGTTCGTTCTCGGTGCTGTGAAAGGGCGTCAACGCATCTTCTCTCAGGCTATCACGACCAACTCACCTGAGATCATCGCTCTCGCTCAACTCGGAGCCATCGAGGTTTTTGGCGCCGGCTTCCTTCAACATCTTGATACCATCCGCGAACGGAAGCTTCAAGGTCTCATCCAACCACGTGAACTCGTCGCACGGGAACTGCGTAGCAATGACGCCAATCTCGTTGCTGTACTTTTGCTTCAGGCCCTTGAAGATGGCCAGGAACAACGAGTCGAGAACGTCGAGAACCTCGTGGTAGTGCTCCTCAATGGCCATCTCGAGATCGAGACCGGTGAACTCGCACAAGTGTCGATGCGTGTTGGAATCTTCGGCACGGAAGACGGGTCCAATCTCGTACACTCGCTCCATGTCACCAGCGATACACATCTGCTTCGCCAACTGAGGGGACTGCGCCAGGAAGGCTTTACCCTTGAAGTAGGACACCTCGAATACGCTGGCTCCGGATTCCGTAGCCGCACCTTGCAATTTCGGCGAATGGATCTCGATGAAGCCGAGCGAGTTGAGCTGTTCCCGGAAGAGTTGGCAGACGGCGGACTGGACCCGGAAGATGGCCTGGTTGACGGGCGTTCGGAGATCCATGACTCGGTTGTCCAGCCGTGTGTCCAAGTTGACTCGGGCAAACTGGGTGTCCTCTTTGGCGTAGTCGGCTTCCGTCCTGGATGCCTCGTCAACGCCGAAAGGCAATCGCTGAGTAACTTCCACGATGGTGTGGATTTTGCGGATCTGTATCTCGCATGTCTGGACCGTGCAGGACTTGACTTCGGCAGGCTTGATGATACCTTCAACGAGGACAATGGATTCTGCAGGAATACCGGTAGCGAATTTCACCATCTGCTTGCTGACGGCGTGTTCATCTCCCTCTTTGCTGATGGTGACGACCCCCTGAAGGGTAAGGGTCTGCTGTCGCAGAGTAATGAATGCCATCTTGGCACCCTGAGCTCGGGCGTTGTGAACTCGAGCTCGAATGATGACCGGCTGACTTTCTGGGTACTGAGAGGCCGCATCAGGTGCCATCAGAGACTGGAAGGAAAGTCGAGAGCGACCTATAATCCGATTAGCGCATGTCAGGGCTACTCCTGTGGACTCTCGGCTTACCAGAGCGATCCTGAGATTGGTGAAGGGGAAGCTTTCCATAGTTGTCGGCGGCAGAGTCCTGCACATGCGAGGCGATCAGCTGGAAACCCAACCTGGATGTCCCCAGATGACACTCACGTTGGCCTCCTCGGCGGCCTTCTTCTCTTTAGCGGCTTGCTCCTTGGCGGCTCGTTCAGCAGCTTTAGCGGCCTCTGCAGTTGGGTTATTAGAGAACCGAGCCTTCCTGATTTCCTAGTTCCTTGTCCATATATCGACTCACTGGCAGCCTCCTTCTCCCTCCGCTTGATCTCTCCCTTGCTTAGCGGCTGTCCATTTTCATCGAGCGGTGCGTCCTTCTTGGTTGCGTCTTGCGCAGCGGCAGGCGCAGCTTCAGCCGGAGCCTCCGAGGTAGGGGCAGGTTGCGCAGATGGTTCGGCAGTCATATTGATATTGGAATGATCAGAGCAGCAATGAACTGCAATACGAGAATGTCGGAGAGCGACTTCTTTGGCCTGGATGCTGCCTGGATTGACTCATGCGAACTCGATCGTTCGGTAAGTGAGACCTGGGCGAATGACGTGGGATTCTATGAAGGGCAGTTTCGTCTTCGAATTGATCCTTGAACGACGCTTCGGTCGCTACATCAAGCTCTTGAGATGCATAGGGCTAACACAATCTAGGTAAAGATCCGACAACGCGGCCGCACCTACTGAAGTCGAAATCGGCCCCCATCAGATGCGTACATATGAGCGATGCGATAATGACATGTTGATTGTATAACGGGTACATTCTTCCCTGCCGCGCCTTCACGCCTCCGGATCCAGGCGAGGTCTGCTGTGTGCCTCATGAATGACACCGATATCCATAAAGGAGGTCGGACTGCATGTAGCGTTCTTGAAGATCTTTGGCCGAAATTCCTGGAGAACATCGTTGAGGCGACTTCGACAGCGGTCCCGACGGCCGTTGAGCCTAATCACTATCGTCTATCATGTCGGATTGCCTTTCTGGATCTCGGGATTTGCCATGTTCCCTATCGGTTTCGCAGGGATATTCGTCTATACAAACAGGGACGTCAGCAGTCAAGTCTCCGATATTACGCGCGGGCGCTGGGGTGGAGAGAATACCGCCATGCGGCACTTACGAGGTCTGCTGGGTCCACAGTCATTGATGCGGCCGCCTGTCAGAGGAATTGCGGATGATCAGCCAATGTCCATATGAAGTAATGACAGGAATGTCCGCCGAGGCAGGTTTCAGAAAGAGACATACCTCCCTCGCTCGCGCCATACGCTTGTTGTGTCCCGAGATACCGGCGGATGCTCCCCATATCTTGATAGGTGACAACATAACCAAGGCGAAGATTTTCCAGCGGTATGATGACGGCGATGCGATGAGCGGTATGATTGATATTCGAAGACATTCAGAGGAAGGCAGCAAGAGCGTAGTGGGAGAAATTCAGAGGCAAAAACCGAGATCGATGAGCGTACTATACTTGTAATACTTGTAAGAGCGACTTACACTTAGAGCGATACAGCCAACAGCTACACTCCGCTGCAGGTAATCAGCGACAGATGGCATGGTATAAGAGGCGGTATCCAGCAAGATGAGCGCAGTCGTTCGTTTCTTGAGGCGCTTTCGAAGGGAATGCGTTATCCAAGCCGATGCACAGATCAGATGTCCAGCTCAAGTGAAGAAGGTCAAGCAAGCTATGAGCACGAGCACGCCAGATGACTGTAGATCTCTCTTCGTTCAGCGGTATAGAAATAGTTGGACCGGGCGAATCCGTGCATCGATCGAGACTGATGTGGAGGTGCATTATGTCATGTCCGCCGACCGCTTCCACTCTATCGAGATATATACTTATTCCCCCCATCCCATAGAGCAAAACGGACACCATCAGAAGGACCCAGCCGTTGACCAGAGCTATTGCAAGTTGGCCAAAACGGCAGAAGTGAACGAAAACTGCTAGACAATGGCAAGTCTGCTTCAGGCCGATTCGTCAGCAGAAATCTAATCGCCGCCGGCATTATCAGCCCTACCAGACCCGCACAGCAACTGGCTCCATCGCGAGCACGACAGGTAGCAAGAAGCGCACATTGGAAGATACAGATGCCGACCCGGAATTCCTCGCTCTTTCGAAACGTCAAAGGAGAAGAGTCGATGCCGCTTTCGAAAAGGCTTTGCGAGCGGTGAGGAAGCGGAGAAAGGTTGCCGGACAAGCGGGGGTTTCGGGACCGGCATCGGGCGGCGGAGGGTTTGAAGTGGAAGACGATGACATGGGCGGAGGCGGTCTCGTGGCGGAAGAGGAAGGTGGAGGTGGTTTCATGGCGGACGACGCGACGCCGTCTACCGCTTCGACACCGCATCCATCGGAAACCGCCGATCTATTGCCATATTCGGCGCTGCCGGACGTCTTTGCCTCACTTGAATTAACATGGGACGACGACGTCTTGGCGACATTCAAAGCTATCTCGGCTGCATCGCGAGGACAGGAAGGTGCGGACCAGACGTCCTGGAGTCTCGACGATAATTATGTCGATCTCAAGGATTTCAGGTCTGTCATTGCTGTGCTGATGGAGCCGGAAGAAGGCGAGGGCGATGACGACGATGAAGATGACGACGACGACGGTGACGCGTATGCGGAAGACGAGGAGATGCAAGGCGACTCGTCGGATCTCTCCGAGCCGGAAAATGACGATGGCTCGCCGGTCGCCAAGTCTCGCAGAAAGCCCGGACGAAAGCAAAAGACGAAGGGAGAGCAGGAAGAGGCCTTGCGCATCGATCAAGCTGAACAGCGCAAACTGACGCGGGAGGAAAAGGATTGGGTGGGGAATATGTGGGAAACCATGTTTGAAGGCACGACGATTGGTCGCGGGCAGCGTGGAGAGAATGGAAGACTTCTGGGCAAGGAACAGATCAAGCGGTGGGCTGACCAGCTGGGGATGGCTTGGACGGATCAAGAGGTGAGTCGGCGCGCATTGTCCACTCCGTTCTTCGTACTGAGTCACCGATTTAACAGCTTACGGAGATGATCGAGCTGTTCTCGACCCAGCCGGGAAAGCGAGGTCTGGGGTTCGACGACTTCTGTACTTTGCTTGTGCGAGGAGGGCTGTTGTAATGCAGACTTGTTGATGAATGGATTGTTGCCGTTGACGTTTATGCGATACAACTGAGATCATGCGGGATCATGTTGTGTCAAGTGTCGTTACAAGGCTGGTATGTAAGTCTTCTTGGGCGACTAACTGGGGTCTTGCAGGACAATCAAGAGATATTTGTCGTCTGAAAAACAGGAGCCAATTTCAGGAAGAGTCGACATATTGGTCTCTGATTTCCACAACTCGAGCTCACCTGGTGTGATGATCAATTCGTGCTTTTTGGTCCGTATGCGCAGAAGACGGAGGTCATCCTGAACTATGTATCAATAAAAGCGGTCCGAGAAGGGTATAGCAGACAGACTCACCGTCTCATCGACCTCCGCTATGCCGGATCTGACGCCCTCTACTATCCCCTTGACAGTCTTCGCATAGAGCTTGCCGGATTGTCCCTCAAACGCTGTACCTTCCGTACGTATGAGTCCGCCTTGACGCGAGAGGATCATGACGCCGTGCACATTGCGGTAATTTGAGAGACGGGAGATGGTGGATTCGACTTCCTCAGTTCCAGATGCTAACGGTGGTGGTTGGCCAGAAGCCATGACGGGGGGATTCTTCGAGAGCTGTTACAGATGGCTGCGGAGGATGCAGACCAGAGATCTAGAAGGGACAATGTTTGATCATCGCCTTGCACGCTTTGAAGCAGTTGCCGCGACCGCGTCGTGGTCTCGGATTCAGCTGGTCAGCGATCGGCGTTGCCGCGACGCGAGCCAGACTGAGAACGGCATATTTATTACTGTAATATTTTGCAAAGTTTGCTGATTCTCTCGAGGGACACACTGCCTCACAGTGTCTGTTGTTGAATGGGACAGCTGCCGGCCCTTGCCTTGAACATGCGCATGTAGCAGCCCACACCATGCTCATCGCTACAGTAGCGGTTTCAAGGACAGAGTAGTTGGCGGCTGGCGATCAGCCAAGTGGGTAAAGCAGGCGGCGAAAGCTGGCTGAAGAGACAGGAAAAGAAACATTACAAGTTCACAAATTCTATGTTGTGTGACGGTGAACCCCCGATAGAGCAGATACAAAGCTATGCAATACAACCAGATCCCGTATGATATACCAATGTTTGATGATGTTTTCTTTTGAGTTGCCAGGCATTCAGCTGGGCTACCGTTTACCACCAGTCTCCCTGGTCCTTCATGGCGTCGGCAACCATCTTGAAACCGGCGACGTTGGCACCAGCCTGCAGTGACGGCAGGACCGATCCGTTCTTCGAGTACTCCTTGCCGGTGCTGTGGCATGCGTCGTAACAGTTGGACATGATGTCCTTCAGCTTCTGGTCGAGGGTCTCGAACGACCACTTGTCTCGCGAAGAGTTCTGGGCCATCTCGAGGGCGGAGACGGCGACGCCACCCAGGTTTGCGGCCTTTCCTGGTGCGTACCAACAGACACCGGCGTCGGAAAGGTTCTTGGCGTTGGCTCGGGATGCCTCGAAGACCTCGATGGCCTCGTTCTCGGAACCCATGTTGGAACCTTCGGCGACGTATCGGACACCAGCCTTAATCAATGCCTCGGCTTCAGCCTTGTTGACTTCGTTCTGGGTGGCACATGGCAATGCGACGTCGGCCTTCTCGACCAAGGTCCAAGGCCTCTTGCCGGCGTGCCAGGTGAAGTTGGACTTGCCCTCGGAGAAGGCGGTCAATGGCTGTCGCTTGAGCTTGATGTCACCGATGGCCTGGACATCCTCAGGGGTGAAACCGGCGTCGTTGGCGATCAAGGAACCGGTAGAGTCGGACAGAGACAAGACGGTACCGCCGAGCTCAATGACCTTCAAGGCGGCGAACTGGGCGACGTTTCCGGAACCGGAGATCAAGACTCGCTTGCCGTTGTAGTCGGTGTTGTCCAAGTCTCGCAACATGGACTGGGTGAAGTAAACAACACCGTAACTAGAAAGGATCGTAAGCACAGCTCGTGCGCAACTCAACGATTTACTCACCCAGTGGCTTCCGGTCGGATGTAAGATCCACCCCAGTTGATGCCCTTTCCGGTCAAGACACCAGCGAATTCGTTTCGGTACTTCTTGTAAGCACCGAACATGTAACCGACTTCTCGACCACCGACACCAATATCACCGGCAGGAACATCGGTCAAGTCACCGATGTGTCGGGACAGTTCGATCATGAAGGCGTAACACTGAGATTAAGAGGTCAGCGCAAGCTCATGCGGCTTCAACCATGACACTCACGAATTTCTTAATTTCGTTGTCAGACTTGCCCTTGGGGTCAAAGTCGGAACCACCCTTACCGCCACCGATCGGCTGACCGGTCAATGCGTTCTTGAAGATCTGCTCGAAACCCAAGCTGAGAAAGATGTCAGCATCACTCAGAGTGATTTCCAGAGTTCTACTCACAACTTCAAGATGGACAAGTTGACGGAAGGGTGGAATCGCAATCCACCCTTGTAAGGGCCGAGAGCCGAGTTGAACTGAACTCGGTAACCTCGGTTGACCTGGAGCTCTCCCTTGTCATTCTCCCAAGTGACTCGGAACTGGATGACTCGCTCGGGAATCTGAACCACCTTGAAGGCCTTGGCGTATTCAGGGTTCTTCTCCAAGAAGGGGGTGAGGGTGCCTTCGATTTCGGAGAGGGCCTGTTCGAATTCGGGTTCGGTGGGCAAGTTGGACATGTTGGTAAAGTGTAGTCAAAGTAGGTCAAGTGAAAGTCGGGCGGGCGATGAGGATGATGAGGGGCAAGAGGGCAGGTCGTCGATGTGGCGAGAGTACTCGAGGATATATACTTGGCGCCAGGGAAGTGTTACCCGAAATCCGAAGGTCTGACCCGTATAGAAAATCGTGGAGAATCGCAGTTGGAGCAAATGGAGGCTGCCGGAGCCAGCGTCGGAACAAGTGCCGATTGGACGCCTGGCTCGAATAGATAAGAAAATTACTGTAGGTCACCTTTAGATCCGCGGTGAGCGGCGCAGTATCGCCCAGTGTACATCCCGAGCTAGCAGATCTCGCAACGCGATTGGCCAGCTCTCGCTTCCTCCCGTTAGCTCGGCGTTATTCTGGCGGAACTCCGTTGATAACCAATGCAAATTTCTCCCGCTTCGACGGTCGATGGCTTGGCCCGGGAGCGGGGACTCCGAATCAGTTGTCCGTGTAGCGGGGATTAGTAAGACAAGGGCATCCACTCACAAGTTCGATAGATAGAGCTTACTTAACTTCCAGATTCAGACCACCCATGTTGATCCTGGAGCGAATAGCATACTTGATGCGAAGCGGTTCGGTGAATGTGATGAGGCAGAGTGCACAAGGGGACAAGTCGAACAGCGGCATGATTGTCGCGCAATCCTTCCGCCGGATCTACGATGCAAGGAGTAGCAAACATTGTGGCAAACCTCCAGGACCAACCTGTTGATATTCATTCTTTTGCTGTGATTCGATACGCCGGCGACAAGGCATGACGCATCAATATACGCTTCGCTGAGGCGATCGGCCCACAGAGGATGCATGGACATGGAGGATAGGCAGCTAGACGCCTCGGTTATGGCCAGGACGTTGCGCAACTATCCGCCATTTCCATTCAGAACACAAACTGAGTTCCGATTGATATGGTGCGCAAGACAAGGTCGGATCAAGGTGGACCTGTCATGACGCAGCGTCCGCTACAGGGTGAGTAGGCGTCGATCCAAAATTCCGCCTCGAGTCCGCAGAGTATCAGCCCCCGCAAATGTGCTCATAGGCGGAGCAGTAGGTCGCGGAGACGGAAATCATGGAGAGCTCGAAAGCTCAGGATTCAGAGACAATGAAGCTTGTGCGCGAGTCAGGGATTGGAAAATTTGTGAGTCTGAACAGGTCGTCTTGCGCCGGAAATGATTGACCCTCTTTGCCCATGTAGCGTCAATCAGAGCGACGTCTCGAGACGATCATACAGCCAGGTTCCCGGACTTCCCGTTTCAATTGGAGCCGATGGACCCAACGTCTTGCTATTCACCTTCAGCTTTCGCCCAGGACGGATTGGCGCGGGCGTTGGCGAACCCATGAAGCTATCGAAGAGGCGCATCGCTAGCTCCTTCCTCGTCATGTCAAGATCGCAGTGGCACAAGCTCGGCCTTCGGCAGGACCGCCATCGACACCAGCAACTGATTGTCTAAAAGCAGCCAGGAGCACATCGGCCCCTGGCCTTGAGTTTTACTGTGGATGGCGACAAGCTCTGGCGTCCCATCTTAAGAAGGTCGGTCGAATCGCATGTGTTCACTCTCTTTGAAGGTCAGGTATCAGACTGCATTCGTACGTCAGGCTCGGGTCGTAGCTCAGGCCTGAGGGTGTTTTCTCGAAGGGTAACGACGAAAGCAAGTAGAGATCGCTGGGCAAGGTAGGGAGCCGGACTTACGCTTACTTCTATTCCTCAGCGGCTCCAACGTGTACAGCGAGGCGCCGTCTCCGCTTTCAACGCTTCTGGACAATAGGTGACCGCATGCGGCAGGATGTGCGCCTTGACTCAGGCCACGGCATCGAAGGGGCAGTATTATGGTTGCCCAGTCAAGCAATACCGACAACCCCAAGCCTCTCTCAGTTCTCAGCCATCGGCATCGACAAGACCCAAACGATAGTCCATTGAAGCGTGAATAGAGCTTCGTTAACGTGCCCGAGTCACATAGATCCCGTCGTTGTTGGACTGCTGACGACTACATGCAGTGCGGTGTCGCTTTGAGGTCCAGCCACAGCCTGAAAAATGCAAACACTGTCGTATCTGCCGACATGTACGCCTCTCTGTCAGTAGGCAATCGCCGTCGTATGGCTTTCGTTTCGAAACGCATCGGGCCGCCATGATGGATACGCACGTTGCTATCTAGCCTTCATCGTCGGAGACGTCGCCGTGAATACCGCGCGCGGCCTGCGATCCAGAAGAGGACGTGGTGAACGATCCGCCTTTCTCTTCACCCCCTACGTTGTCAGGGGAACATCGTTCGAAAGTCATTAATCTCGGCCGATCCACACAAAGGACTCCGGCTCCTATTACGCTCGGCAGCTTCTTCGATGCTCTCGAAGGCAACTTGATGCAGGACGCAACTCCGACCCGCAATACGAGCGTGGAAGCTGTGCTTACAACCATGGACTACGAAGGAAGTCCGGCACGGCGAGAAGCAGGGCACCTGTCCCTCGCTGCTGCTCGCGTCGACCGTTCCTGTCATCCGAGTTTTTTATCCTTGCCACTCAGCGGATGGCATCGTATCATTCGGCCAAAGCTGAGCCTCCGTGGATCTGGGCTGGCCCCTGTCTGTCATGGATTCCCTTTGTAGGCTGCAATGCCCAGGGGTCTTCAAAAATTTCGCCCGAGAATGCACAGCCTCAACATATCTCGAGCGCTCTTGACTTCGTATTCCAGCAGATCGATCGATAATCCTACGAGAACTAGAAAGACTGACCCTGTTCCTCCTTTGTGGGTAGGTAAAACTTTGTATCGATACAGCGCTGGTACAAGCAGTTATATACTCGACAAGGCCGCGCCCTCAGCGGCGAGTCGCATACGACTAGTCCCCGTCCTGTATCCACCGGGCTGCCCACTTATACTCTCCGCCTGCGAACGCTTCGATAATCTTTTCTTTGTTATGTCCCTTTCGCGTAATCCGCGGTCAAGCTTGGAAGGCAAGGGACCAGACATCGATGTCTATCAGTCTCCGGAGACGGTTGTGCAGAGATGGCTCAAGGGTGTCCTCTATCACTCTAGTGGTGGACGCCGCCCTTCGGACGTATCCACTGGCGCAGCTTCGAAAATGCAAAAGCGAGAGCAGAAGTACCCATTGTTCCAGAGACGTCAGGATCATCAGATGAGCAAGCCGTCCTGGCATGGAATCGAAAGATCGGGGCAGACCGGCAAGCTCTTTCGCACAGAAGGGCAGCAGGTACAGTACGCAGATCCCGCGCGCTTCACAGACGATCAAGCCTCTCGCCAATCGATTCTGTTTGAAAAACGATCCACTTCAACTTCTGGGTCGCTCAGCTCTCGAGCAGCCGGCGCATGAGAGAGGCATTCGAAGCCTTCACGCTCGCGAGGGAGACGGAGAAGACGGTACAGCGTTCCTCGGCGTATAAGGGGTCGAATACGTCAAGCACAACAGCAGTGGCCGGGTTTCGAAACAGATTCCAACCACCTAGACAGGTCAACGGACGCCCTAGGGTTGATAGTATGATGACGTCCCGAGCTGGTTCGATGCAAGAGAGCAGCGCTCCCACCAGTCGAGACGGCGTAGCAGGTGAAAAGAACGTCTCGGGTTCTGCTGAGAGATCGATGTAAACGCCTGGGCGCGTTCGCCGTACCTGCCCTGTATGTAGTGACTCAATGAGGCTGCCTGTGAACCAGGGTGTGATAGCCATTCGTGCGAAAGTTGTGTGCTTCGCCACCAAGAAATGTTTGATCCCCGACTAACGCACCTTGATGAGGACCGATCTTTTCAGAGTTTAACTGGTCAACCGCCAAATGATTATTCCGTATGTCATCAGGAACGACATGATCATGCAAGAGATGAGGATCCGCTCTTCGGCTCCAGGCTATCTCCCGATACAAGTCTGGAACCTTCCTGACTGCGCCATCCATGTGACTCTCTAGGCGGCGACACCGTTCGTCCATGACTCGTGTGAGTCCGCCTGTAACGCATGCCTTGACGCCCTGTATGCCCATGCACGATCTTCCCCTCGCATGATTGGCACTACTAAGAGACTCATCGCATATGCATCTGGGTGGCGAAACTCTATACGCTCGGACTCCCGGAGTCTGGTTCTGCCATAGTCGCACAAAGAGCGTGCATCAAGTGAGAACAGAGCGGCCATGCGCTCGAGGAGGTAAACATACATGCGCTCGAGCCAGTATCATACAATGCTGCAGACGCGAACTAAACAGATTACAGAAGCATGCAGAAAGGTCCGGTCCTTCAGTGCGCGTTCGGAGAGACATGAAGGCTCGCCTTTGTGGCGTGCCTCTGTAAGACGTCATCTTACTGGTAAACCCTCCGGAATGTCCTTAACAGATATCCGTCCCCCTAGCCTGGCGTCACGAGAGCTGGTATGGGAGAACGCAGGTGAAGTATCCTCGGCAAATCGCCACCGTAAGCAGGTTCCTTTCGAGATCTGTGTATACGAATCTCATAAAGTACAGCCTCTTCTGCGTAACAATATTGCTTGCTCAGCTGCTTACTTGGCAGCTGATTGAATTCATGCAACGAGACTTGGAATCTGGAATAGGCTATATACTTATTTTGTATAGAAAGCTGTTTTCTAAGTGTATACTAGTGTACAAGGCACAGGGAAAACAGAGCTTGCAACCTTATAGCGGGTGGCCGGTTGTGAGCCTCTTGTAACCTTGCTCCACTCCTCGAAATCTGGGTCACCTTCGGGCATGACATATATCTCATGCATGCTCGCTACATCTCGGGTCATTTATCGAATTCTCGCTTCACCAGAATGCTGACCAGAAAGAGAGAACAGCCTGGATATCAGAGCTCCTCTTGTCCTTGCCTGCCATCCTTGGCCAGCTTATCAGCTACTCAGTTAGTGCATTGCCCTGGGTCGGTCAGCCGCCGCCTTGCCATGGACTGCGAGAATCAGCTTGTTCTTGTGTATCTATGCACTTCGTGAACTCTTGCATAGATCTGTACAGCTCTTTTAATTACTGCAGTCACGACGTTCTTCCATCTTTCCACATCTACATCTTCGATTCCCATGAAATGATCTGACCCAAGTCAACTAGATTTATGGCGACCTGTCAATCAGTAAATAGGGTACCATATTAGTGATGCACGTCTTCTTGGAACTCAGCGCGAGACGAAACCCCCTGGGCGTGCAGATAGACGCTGCGAACGAGTCGCTCGCTCGATGTTGTGGAAGGTGAGGTTGCTGGAAGACGTAACGAGTACAGTATTCGAAACGGCGGGGCACACGGCGGGGATGCAGAATGTATGTAACGGGTTGCTGGCTGCTTCCGCTATATGACGCGTTTTGGAACATAAGCGAGCGTCCAGCTATTGTTCATCGACCAGCGGAACAGGAGAGGGTGTCTGCGCTGTATCGCGCGTGTCGCACGAGGGCTCTCACGGATCTCACGAGGCCAGGCTGGGTGGCGGACCCCCAGGCCTTGGCGGAGACCCCTCACGCCGAGGTCCAGGATGAGTATGCAGCAGTGACGACAAACCGCTCAGGGGAGCTTTGAACCCGTTCCTGTATCTTGTCAGCCGTTCGGGGAGCTCCTTGATTCCGCCTGTCGGCATCAGCGGCCCCCCCTCTCCCCTTCGCTCTTGAGGCTGGACTACGACAGCTATCCCGTCTGTCCCCTACCAATCGCAACCCCGTGGAGGGCAAGCTGTACGCAGGGCATACGCTTCCTCCTCGATCAGCAGAATCTCACAGAAGTCCCTCTTGCTTCTTCCGTTCTTTCGGCTTTCGATCCAACCAGCTGACTCCCGCCCACGCCATCGCTTACCACCTCAAGTATATACGCCACAATGCCTGCAGGGCAATTGGAGCGTACCTCTGCGGACGCAGCATCAACGTCTGGCCTTCAAGCGGATCCTTATACGACATACGACCCTTCACTCGTCGATCCTCTCGACACTTCGGAGCGTCCACTGAGCGAGATGAGTCACAATGTCGAGTCGGATGCCATCTTTGCATGGAGGGATAGGCAAAGCAAGAAGCAAAACAGCAGAGCCAAGGAGCAGCGTCAAGCCGATCAGTCTGGATTCAGACCGCCTCCTCCGTACATCTTCTCGGCCAGCAACGACGACACGCCCGTAGCAACACCTCAGCCGGCAGTGCAGCCGCTTTCTACGCCTAATATTCAAGGCATCCTAGATACGATCCGTCACAGGCGACGCTCGAGTGCAGCAAGTATGCGGAGCGATGTTTGGAGGCATGATCAAAGTGCTTTGGATACCGCCAGTCTCGCAAGCGAGGAGATTCATGTGAGTTACTGCTTCGACAACGTCACTGTCAACGGCCTTTGTGATGCAGCCCAGGGACTCTCGTTATCAGGCGCTGATCCGACAGTCTTGCACTTTTCAGCCCTCAAACCTGCATCCCTTTGATGATCAAAATCCGGGAGTCCCTCGCCTCAACCATATAAGCCCGTCTCCTGTCAATCTCCCGCCTCTCATCGAAACGGATCACACGGAAGGGTCTGCCATCCAGGAGGACAAGAGTATGCCAGCGCCAAGGCTACCGCTCAAGGGCATGCGCCGACGAAGTTCAGGTGGCGAAAGCGAATCGGGGAAAGCCGACAGCCTGGGCACCTCGCCGTCTGTCGGATTGGCGCCTGCCCGACCACATCTCACGGCTTTGTCGCCACTTCAATCATTTTCTCCTCTTCACCCCCCCGCCGATGCTTCGTCTGACGCATCACGATCGCGATCTCATTCTCGCACGCCTTCGTGGCAATCCGCCAGCGGTCTTTCAGCATCCGTCCTGGCGACTTCGTCGAACAACTCTCCCAATGCTTCCCCAGTGCAACATACGAATATGGCTCAAGCTATGCGATCGGCGTTGGCTGGCGGGCCCAAGAGTGCGCCTCTCGGGGAAGGCGCCAACGCAGAGGAGGGAGCGCGAAGTGCAGAGGGACTGAAGAGGTCTCGATCCAATGCGTCCAGCGTATCAAGATCTCTTTCGCGACGACAGTCTTTCGCGGCCTCGAGAGCGTCGATGGCGGATATCCGACCGGCTAGCGAAAGGAATCAAGGTCAAGTGCCTTTCCATCCGCACCGGGGAGGATTGATCAGCAAGCTGTTGATCGTCAAAGCGCCTGCAAAGGACACGCAGGGCGAGAAGGAGATCGCGACGGAACAGCCTCTTGGAAACCGACAGTAGGTGATTCCGTTTCAAGACTCGGAACCAGAGCTGATGTGACAATGTTAGCCGAAAGAGATCGTCGGGATCTTTGACTCCTTTCGGATCTGCGAGCGGACCGGCTCCTCTCACTCCCAGTAGTCCAGCAGGTCCTGCGCAACTTCCTCTGCCTTCATCTGGTGTAGCATCCATCCCTATCCGAGGCGCTTCGAGAACTCGCGGTTCCGGCTCTGGCGCGGCTACCCCTGGCGGATTCTCCGGAACGCCTGGATCTCGAACATCGCTCTTGTTTGACCGAAGCTACGCAGATCAGAGAGCTGCACCCGCCAACATTCACGAACAAAAAATGCTCAATCCTGAGCAAATCGTCGAGTTTGCTGAAAGTCTGAAGAGTCCCGTGCTGAAAAGTGAGGACGATGAGGCGTTCTCATCGAGTGTTTCCGGCTCTTTAGGGGGCCGACTCAGTCGAAGCTCAAGCGGACGTCGCCATCTCAAGCGCTCCGGCAGTGGCGCGAGTCTTAACCGCGGAAGCTTCAACAGGGATAAATTTTTGAACGACATGTCATTCACTAGTCCTGAAGATGAGCGTCGTGGTTCCGCGCCTGCTCAGGCGCAGACGGAGCCGATGGAGCTTGAACCCGTGGAATATGTCGAGATGGGCGACGACGTCTACTTGCCGTATGTCGATCGCGCCGCCGAAGTAGCTGACCTGCTCGAGCATCCCAGTAACGTGAGTTCCTTTTCGAACGACCACGATGTGTGCTAAATTGTATCGGATACCAGAACGACTTGGTCGATTTTCTCAGCTCTGCGTTTCCCACGAAATCTTCGGCAGATCCAAACGATCCTCAAGGCTGGCGGCGCGTCCGTCCCGAAGAATGGACGTGGAAAGAGTTCAAGAACGGCCACCTCATGGCAAGTCGAGCTGAATGTGACGACTTTGACTGGATCCGCAAGGCTCGACAGGCTGTTCGGGCTCGATCTGAAGCGTTGTGGGAACGTGTTGGGCTGTTGCTCGGCGTCGACCCAGAGATGATCAACATGGGCGAGGAATATGACGAGGTATTTGCTCCAGGTGGGGCACTCGGAGACGTGTTTGATTCGGATGCCACCACCCCGTCAATGGGTGTCGCCTCTCCTGCGATGTACAGCGTGCATGATGATCGCTTTGGCTTCATCGGCGACGAGCATGCCAGAGACCAGGTCTGGGTTGAGGGCTTGCAAGCTGTATCATCCTCGCCTTCGGAAACCGACAATGATGACGACACTCCAGCAGGATCTTTCGGCGGGAACCGAAAATCAAGACCTGTGGTGAATGCATCTCCGGGATTGCAGCTGTCCGGCACCGGTTCCGAACCGCGGAGCCTGAGCCCTTTGCCGGGACTTCCAGGAATGGACACCATCGGCGAGAGCGAGGACGAGCTTCCACAGTCGGGCGGTCAGTTGATGTCCGGGGAATTGACAACAGCTCAACGAGCAGCGCAGGAGCCCGTTCAAGATCCCTTCGGCAGGACTCCCCCCACACCAGCATCTCTGGCAGGCGACCTGAGCCGATCTCTGCCTGGAATCCAAAAACCCCGCACCAAGTCTTTCGTTGGACTCCAAATCTTTACGATGCCCTCTCTCCCAACTACGCTCTCAAACGAATACTACCGGCGAGATGGAGACCACTCGGGATTCCAGCAGGCGGACGCCAATATGCCGCATCTCGAGCGTGGCCCTGGAAACCCATTGTTCCCCGCTTCGTTCTCCAGTCTCAGTCTGGCACCCACTCTGCCCAATAACAATCCAGCCTTGAAACGTTCCAGCTCTATGGCGCAGGGCCGTGCTGCAGCCTCAAGTGGCTCGGGTTCGCAAGCGAGTACACCCAAGATGGGCGGTGGGAGACCGCCCTGGACCGAGTTGATGCGAAGAAAGAGTCGCGGCGGGATGAGTGAAAGTGAGTTTTTCGTCTCATCAGAGTTGTTCTCATGATCTGACCACGTCTTTTCAGGCGCTCTCACTTTGACGAGTGAAGACGATCCTCATGGAAACTTGTGATTCGCGCCGTGTCTGTATGACTGCCTCATTTACGAATGTAACGTTTTTGCAATAAGCATCTTTTCATCTGTCTTTCTGTTCCATGCAAGTCATACTTTTGTTTAAGAATAGTTTAAGACCTTGGTATACCTATCAAGTTGTATTCTACACTCTATACACGAGATTCTTCAGCGACAGTGTCAAGCTAGCGAATGTGGCATGTAGGGTATCTGCAGGTTCAGAGCAGGAGCGCGAGCGACTTGGAAGCGGCAATGTAGGTGGAGAGGAAACCCAGACCTGTAGGGGGGAGAGCTTTCAGGGTGGTCTTACTCACATTGCGGCTGGAGCACTTACCGAAATAACCTAGAAGGTGAAAAACGGCGTGACAAGGTTTCATTTAGCAAGTATGGCGTCAGGATACCGATTTACGCACCGATGATATGAATGATACCTCCCGAGGTGTTTCGCCTCTCGGGAAATCCAGTGGAGTAGCCTACAGTGTAGAGGAACCGACCTACGAGCCAGAAAGCGCCCAGAGTAGCGGCCGCTCGAGGGTAATACAACCCTGTCAAGGGATTCAGCGGGTATCCGAACTCCTCCACCGACGTCGACACTTGCCACTGAACAACAAGCCGAATAGGAACGTAGGAACAGCTTCCAGGGTATTGGCGTGGGCTGTCCGCGAAAACAAAAGGTGAGTTCCGAAATGTCCTCGGCAAATGAGGCTCTCGACGAACCTCGCTGACAACAGTTGAACCTGTATGCTTTTGGGTCCTTCTCAGCGACGCTGTTTTCGGCCATGTAAACAGGGTACTTCAAGCCAGCCTAGACAGAGGCAAACGATTTGGCTTAGCTATGGGAAGTTAATAAGGCTTGTGGAAGAACCACTTACTTCCTTCCGTGCCTTGCTAACAGTAATCACCTGAAACAAGTTCAGCCACAAAGCTCCGCTGGCGGCGAGGGCGACGAAGGCATAGTTGCTTGGAAGAACGAAGGAAGCCATGTCGGACAGGGTATCACAGGGTATAGGATCGAATGGTGTTGGCAGACAGGAGGTCGAGAGGCAAGCGGACCCAGTATTTATATACCTGCCAGACAATACCGCGACGGCGGGGAATGGCAGCCGGATGTCTTGCGTATTCGGCCATATGCGATCAGCGTCCGCTTACATAGCATTTCATGCTACAGATCCCGCGCATTTCGACTTTCTTCCTCGACCAGTTCACGAATTCCTCGCCATCGCTTCTTGCGTACAGTGGTGCTTTAGCAAAGATCCACCAAGTCAGTCCGCAGCCGAAGATACATGCCTGCAGCCGCCGCCAAGGGAGTAAGATACCGAAATAGATGTCCTTTACTTCACGACACCCGGATACGACCCTCGGTCGCAGCCTTTGTCTGCTTGCAATGCTTGGGCAGCCTTCGGAAGACGGGATTCCTGCACTGAAGCCAAAATGAGGACTGTGGCTCTCATGTCGTATTACCACTTGCTACAAGTGGTTGGTTTTCCCGATGAGAGAACGCGCGTTCCCCAGGAGCGGTGGACGGTTTGTCGGCATTATGTCGAACGTTCCTTAAGAATTCTCCCAGCGGTGTCAAGAAACTTGTCGAGGATGCAACGAAGGGCACCAGATGTAGTCTTCGATTCGCACACTCGCGAGCGATTCTCAAAGGTGCCGAGGGTGTATGGGATGTGCTCCTGGATTTTGGACTGGGCGCGGCGCAGAGCTGTGCCCTTGTTTCAGCTCTTGTATCCATTCAACGCGTTGTGACACCCAGGCCCGTCCGACGCATCGGCACCGCTAGCACGCTACCAATCCATAGACGACATGTCCATGGCGAGCACTATGTGCAGCAGAGCCAGCTAGAGGAATACTCGGGAGGCCTCGAACGCGAAACTCACGGAGAACGAAAGTAACGAGAGTGCAATATGTGAAGAACGTTTTGGCTAGCTCCGGCTTGGCTCTGCATCCGCAGCATCCAGCTTTCACCGACGCGATCCAGCCATTTGTCGCGTTGTGCACATCCTGTCTATCGTGTCTGGTTCCGAGCGTCTCGTTTTTTCATGGTGATAAGAAGCAGACTGCGAGGTTGAGACCCGTAGGAGCCACTCCAAGGACACATCATATCAGTACAGGCTACTTTCGTTCCTCACAATCACATCTGGCTTTGGAAAGGACGGCGTAAACCGCATCGCTGGACGAGTGCTTCTGAAACGCCTTCCCGACCTCTCCTTGGCACCTCTTGATCCTCATCCTTTCACGAACTGCAACGACCGTTTCGTCACACCGTGTCTTCGTTCCTCAACGCCATATCACGTCTCCCACATCCGCTCATACATCCCTCGTTAGCGTTCGAACCGTCATTCGCCGAGCGATACCTTGCAAGCCGACACCAAAGCCTTTCCGAGACGAGTGTCACCATCATTTACCGAGAACGACCGGACAGAGCTGCAAAAGGGATTTGATATCTCTGAACCTTGTGCATCTGTGAGTATACTCGGATGACCGCCCGTCGCAAAGGCAGGAACCAGCCTTTCGATGCTGCTTTGCGAGGTTTTTCGAGTTTCTGATGTCCAGCATTGTTTTAGGCTTCTTTAGGACCCCTTTGATAACCTTGAATCGTCTTGACGGATCACGCTCTACAACTTTCCCGCATTCGGCAAGTGAGCACGCCATCTTTCTATCGCTCTGAATCTCGAAACCTCAACCCATTGTGACTATCGGTAAGTCCGTGCTTTAGCTCTCACTCGATTCTGTGACTGATGTGGAAACGATAGTCTATCAAAAACTCCCTTGACTCCCTTCTCAATCCTTACGCCGATATCCTGAGCGTCTGTTGGATCCGTCCGCTTCCTTGAGCTTTTCCCAGGATTGTGAGGCTGCCTTCAGGCAACAGTAATGCGCACATCTAATCTGTGTTCATTTTACAGAAACAACAAAGGAAGAAAACGTCTATCGATAACGCTTTCGAACGAAATTACACCATGATGCTCCAAATGCAAGATGCCGCGACTTGGCTCACCGCCATTCTCCTTCTCGCTAATGTTCAAGAGACTTTTGCAAGCCCGGCCAGTGGACCATCCGCGCATCAACTGCGGCGACGAACGCAACGATCCATGCCGATCAAGCGAGACGCTCCGCGGCTCCAGCTCCAACACAATACCCGGCATCACGCCAAAAAAGCTCTGAATCCTGAATGGCTCATTAGGGAGCGGGAGAAGCTGGACGCCCGATATGGAGGCGGCTCCAGTCTGACTAAAAGGGGCGAGGCCTCCCTCGCGAATCAGGACTATGACGCCTCCTACTCCGCCAGTGTCTCCATCGGCACGCCAGCGCAAGCCTTCGACATTGCGCTGGACACTGGAAGTGCGGATTTGTGGGTCACGTCCAACACATGCGCCTCATCCACTTGCAACACCCTGCCAACCAAGTTCGATGCCTCAAAATCGAGCACATTCAAAAACTCGTCAACGCCATTTTCGATCACGTACGGCTCGGGCAATGCTCAAGGCTATCTCGCAACCGATACCGTCTCTCTGGCCGACTATACCGTTCCCTCGCAGACGTTTGCTGTAATCCAGACAATGTCTGCCTCCCTCATCAATGAACCCCTTGCAGGTCTGATGGGACTCGGCTTCTCCTCTTTGGCTGTATCTAGATCTACGCCGTGGTGGGTCGGCCTGGCGACTTCGCAATGGAACGAACCAGTGTTTGCCTTCTACCTCAAGCGCTACCGCAATGTCGCATCGGCTTCGAGCACTGAAGCTGACGGAGGAACAGTCTCATTCGGTCAACTGGACTCCTCCCTGTACACAGGCGACATTACCTATATCAGCGTCGCGGACGGCAAGCAAGCATACTGGAATATTCCTATTGCCGGCATCACGTCGCAAGGCAGAACCATTAATCTCGGCTCCTCCGTAAATGCGGCAATTGACACGGGAACTACGCTTATTGGAGGTCCCGCTTCTGCCGTTGCGGCGATCTATGCGGCAATCCCCGGCAGCAAACCCATGACCGGATCCTACGCCGGCTACTATGAATACCCTTGCTCGACCGATATCTCCATGACGATGACCTTCGACTCTTTTACCGTGGAAATTGGCCAAGCCGATTTCAACATCGGCAGCTATGGTGTGGACGGCACCATGTGCATCGGCGGAGTCTATGTGCAATCGTTGTCTTCAAGCTCTGCCATTCAGTGGATCGTCGGTGACACTATGCTGAAGAACGTCTACAGCGTATACCGATACTCGCCCGCCGCCATCGGATTCGCAAAGCTCGCTTCAGACGGTTCGTCGTCAACTGGCGCTAGCGGATCCTCGGCGGCATCGTCTGTCTCTGCTGCCGTTTCGAGCACCAGGGCGTCCAGCTCGCTGGGTAGCGCTGTTACGTCAGCCAGCTCCTCCATGTCCGCCACAAGCAACACCGCCAGCTCCGGAACAATGACCGCTACGGCCACAGTGTCCAGCGGTTCCGCTTCCACTTCATTGGCGTCTTCGACTAATTCAGACGGCATGGTTGTTGAGACTGTCATGACGACTGTCCGAGCAGCGTCCGTTCCACCGGCCGCTCAGACGTCATTGGTCACTGAAGCGACAGGCGCAGGCGCTGAACCGACACCGTCAAGCACAAGCGCCGGCTTCAAGGCGTCGACGATGTTTGCTCGAGACGTCTTGATCGTTCTCACTCTTGTGGTCGCGGGAATGACGCTCTTGTAGACAGGCCGCTGGACCGGTCGGGAAGGAGTCCAGGCGCACTAATGGCTCCTGCGTAACCGCCAACCACCTTACTGTATCATATCTTATTAGGGTTCTCGAGCGCCTTAGGGTAACAATCCGAAGGCATTTTACTGCCGCACGACAATACCTCATCAGTCCGATGCACGCGATATATTCTCTGCATGTGGCTGGGCTCAGGCACTAGAGATCGTATTTAGGCTAAAGCGTTGTTATCACTTTCGAGTGATCTTTATTGTATATCGATATGTAGTCATGATATCATGGATTCCGGCAGATCCAAGGGCTCTCGGGATGTTTCCCGGCTTTATTGCTCCCAGAAGCCACGCACTTGTTGGCCCCGAAGGCCAACACTTACGGATGTCGTCTGGGCGTCATATGCTTTAGCACCCATTGCTCAGTGCTCGCGTGTTTTTCACGTACTCTCTGCCTGACCGGTTGATTAGGTCTGTATTGGCTGTATATCTTCGAGAAAGCTCTCGAGAAAGCCGGTTATCGAGGCCATGGGTTGAACGAATGGACGCGGATACAGTGTTTTATCACGGAGGTACAGCAGAAGTCGGTCGCGGCCGGACCATTTGTCGAGAGCGATCGAACTTCTGTCTTCTCAGCCAACTTTACGAGACTTCTTAAACAGCAACCATAATTTCCTGCATACAGCCTCAAGGATTAGCTCTAAGATTGATCGCTGTCGAGCACCGGTTATTGGATCTCACTGAGCCGTGGCACCTTTGACTACCCGCTGAAAGATGGACGCCAATCAGCCAGAAACCCCCTCAGCGAGCGTCGATGAGATCGACGTTGATATTGGATTCCAGGTAAGCTTGTGTCAAGCATGACCGGAACGTTCCTGACCTCGAGCCTCTTCCTGTTCCTTGCAATCATCGTATTCAGCCCCCAAATGAGCCAATACTGCAGGCCCCGTTAGCCAGCTCTATTTTCAGGGACGCCAGGGAACCTGCATACCGGCCTGGTTTGTGATTCGTCATCTCGTTCGTGGGAGTGGTTTCGCTCATTCATACGGTCTCTTCAACAGGAGGCGAGGAGGTCAAGCAGTGGCAAGAAGAAGAGTTTCAACGTAAGCTGCGCGGGGAATATGAAGCTGCTCAACGGCGAATCGGTGAAGTCGTTCGTAAAGATATCCTTATCCAGGTTTCATACATGTAAGAGCTGACCCGCGATTGCCTATCTTCCAGGTGACTGAGTCGCTCGACCATCCGCTCCACCTGTCGTCCATCCGAATTGTCAACCCGCCAAAGACGACTCGCCCGGGCTTCTTGAGTTCGCTATTGAGCCCATTCATCTCGCCGATTTCGCAATCTAGTATCACCCCATCATGGCTCAACCCCTCGGTCGCGTACGGACTCGAAGGCTCGACACCGCCTAGCACGCTTCATGAGATCTTGTACACCACCAAGATGCTCACCACTCACTTGCGGAGATTCGATATCTTCCAGGATCAGATCGATGTCAAGCTGGAGCCGGCCAAGGGAGGCGTGATTGGCGACGTAGACCTCGTATTGGGCATTCGGGAGAAGGGAAGGGTATTCTTGAAGGCTGGTACGGAGGTGGGAGGCGGCGAAGGTGGATTTGTGAGTTAGATCTTGAATATGGGAATTCGTCGAGCTCAAATCTCGTCATGGTTGTAGAACGTGACGGGCCGCTTGCGGAACGTATTCGGAGGTGCTGAATCTCTCGAACTGAATGCGTCGAAGGGTACTCGAACCAAGTCTGCTTATCAGGTATGCGAAGCACACACTCCTCACACAATCGGCTTGCGTCGCTCACAGAATCTGCATCAAGCTAAATTTCACGACACCACTGGCCGCCTCTCCCTTGTTGGATTTCTCTCTTTCCGCATTCGCCTTGAACAGAGACCATTCCGCATTCGCCTCACATCTCGAGCAGAGTCAGGGAGGTCGGGCGAAGCTCAGTGTGAGTGACCATGAATCCCTTCATGGGGTCTTGGAGCAGGCTGATAATGTCAATGGTAGGCAAGGGCACCCTGGGGAGCTCATGACATCACCTATGAAGTGGTGCACCGAGAGATCACAAATCTTGCCAAAAACGCGTCCCTGTCGTATGTGTTTGCAAGCTCTCCCTTTCGTACGTCGCGCTGATTGTCATCCCTCTAGCATCCGGGAATTAGCTGAGCCATCCTCGAAGGCGAGCGTAACCCATACATTTACGCGGGATACGCGGGATGACCCTTGGATGGGAACGGCGGGGTCTCTTTTGAAAATTTCTCATGTAGATACGTTGCGTGGACACGAAGATACTCTCCGCTGACGACGGTTCCGATGTCGCAGGAATATGCCGGACTTCCCGGCAGCTCCGAGTCGGTCAACTTCCTCAAGTCGACAGCGCAATCACAGCTGTCCCGGGCGTTGACCCCGAATTCAGGATGGGTGAGTCTCTTTCGACGTTCCAGCGGATCACGATGCTCATCAATGCTCCACTCTTCAGCACTACTCGATATCCTCGCTAACAACAATGTTGATCCCGCTCAACGCTTCGCGGACAGCCACTCAGCTCCCCGACCGCGTTTTCCTTGGAGGACCTAACAGCATTCGTGGTTGGAAGATAGGAGGCATCGGTTCGCGTGATGGAAGTGAGTCTTTCTGCCTTGCATTCGTTCGGGACGATGGCTGAAATATGCCTCAGCCGACTCGGTCGGAGGCGATCTGGCGTGGGCACTCGGCGTTTCCGTCTTTGCGCCTTTCCCGACGAAGAAGGAATGGCCGGTCAAGCTTCATGGCTTCTTGAACACCGGCCGAGTTGTCGGTTGGGAATCTGGTAGGTGCTGTTCTCGGCGAGTTGTAGACTGAAATTGATTTTACTCGTCTCGCAGCCCAATCCTTTGCTTCCAATGTCGCGCGAATGTACAGTTCGCCCAACATGAGCGTCGGCCTCGGTCTGCTTTATCGACTAGACACGATCAGGGTAGAAGTCAACTTTGCTCTGCCTTTAATCGGGCGCAAAGGAGAAGGCTGGGCTCGTGGCCTGAATGTGGGGATTGGTTTGGAGTTCCTGTAGCGTTAATATATGCAGCGTTGCAGACACACATGAAATGCAAAGCCTGACCTGAATTGCGCACCATTACTGGATTAGTTAGAATCCTATATCCCACTCGGTCGTAGGGTCGAATGATATGGGATTCCTATTTTAGCCGTGCGACACTCGATATGACGCAATATCTCAGGACAAGCTGCGTTTGCGCATAATACGCCTTGGGCTGAATGGTATTGTGTACTTTGGCCGGAAAGCAGATTGCCGGTCGTATCACGGCTTTCATCCAGGCGGCTTCGAGAGATCTACAACATGTTTACTGAAAAGTCCAAGCTGGTCCGATGCCAGGGACAGCGCCAAGTACTGCAGGAAGTAGGTAGGAGCTGCTGGATGCAAAAAGCTCGAGCTCTCGGACAAGCAAAAAGTCTGAAACGACGGATGCAAACAAGGTCAGGGGAAATTCAAGCTGACGCCGAGTGTAGGTCAAAGACCGCGATCCATGCGCTTTAAGTTGTTTTCGATCTCTTGTGAAAGGCTTAGGCGGCGCGCGCAGGTCAGGCAACTCTGGCCATTGTCTGTCGAGCGGTGTGCCAGCCATCGTCGGTGACGGTGCCGTCACTCGTCGCTGCGGTGTGTGCAACGTTCCAGTGTGGTCAAACAAAATTCGCCCACGACCCATCGGCCAGCCATCTTGACCTGGTTCTTCGTCGACCTTTTCGGTAATTCACCCTCAAGATCCAAGTCGCCCAACATGACCAAGAAGAGAAGAGGAAACGGCCGAAACAAGAAGGGACGAGGACACGTCGCTTTCGTTCGATGCTCCAACTGTTCGCGATGTGTGCCCAAGGTGGGTTTTCGAATCGCTGGATGGATGGTCGGTCAAGGAAGGCAGTCGGAATGAGTATCTGGGAGGAGGGAAGATGCGAGCGAAGTGGCTGAAGTCGGAGGAATACCAGGAGCAGGGGGAATGGACCGACCATCCATGCCACGTCGACCTTGCTTCACAGTGCTCATTGCCGAGTTTCGATATAACAGGACAAGGCCATCAAGCGAACTAAGGTCAGCAACATCGTCGAGACCGCCGCTATCCGGGACATGGAAGAGGCCTCCGTCTACAAGGGTACGCTACCCAACCCAGGGGTTTTGGATGAAACGCTCATCCATCCTGTCTTGCAGAGTACGCCCTGCCTAAGCTCTACACCCGAACTGCCTACTGCATCTCTTGCGCCATCCACTCCAAGGTCGTTCGAGTTCGATCTGGCAAGCCCGGAGCTGTCAACTCGAGGAAGACCCGAACTCCCCCTCCTCGACCCAGGTTCAAGGACGGAAAGGTGTGTACACCAAGCCTTGACTCGTCCGCTGTATTATTGACGCGGAAATCTTCTTGCAGAGGATCAACCCCGCCGTGGCCGCCGCTCAGGATGCCAAGGCCGCTCGAGCTTAAATCTCGTTCACTCTGTAATCTCAAGGGAAATAGTAATGAACGTGACGATGGCTCAAAAGGGTTGAGGGCAGACGTCATTTGGCGGAACTTGTAGGATACAAAAACATGATCTTGCAACGATGTCGATGCCGCCTGTCAAAGCACTTGTCTTGCGCCGTCTGGCTGCACACGTTTCGTTGCCCAGAAACAATATCTGGTTAGCTGTCACCGAATCCGATACTGCATCCCTCAGACTCCCTCTGTTCCAGAAGGTTTTGGTACTCACTTGAGCAGTGATAAGATGACAGCCCATTCGGCGTTGACGAAAAATCATTTGGCTTAAGGAGTGCCTTCCCCGTTGACTGCTCATCGCCGTGTATGTAAATCTGTATGCATCAGTAACCAGCGGTGCCTTTCGGCAAGAGTGTTCTCAGGATGACGTGCATTGGCGAAGCCCGTGTGGACTCTAGGTGTGACAGAACTTCAAGACGCGGAAAGCGGATGGAGCGGTCGTTGATTCCTAGCGTGCTTCGTACCAGACTTCAACAACGATTATAGCAGCATGAGTACACGCTTGCGTTGATCAAGAACAAGAATGGGCTGCAAGAGGCAAAGACATGACATATTCCTTGTGCCTGCACAGCGAGAAAAGACCATCTGGACAACCGATACCCAAAAGAACGCAACCCCAAAGATGTCGCCTGGCCATTCGACATCCTGACCGATCATTTTCCCTTATCCTTGCCATCCTCCTTGTCACTATCGACTTCCTTCTCGAGCACAAACTGCACCGACGAGCGCTGCAAGACGGGGACGATCGCCTCCGCCTTGCCCCCTTGTTCCTCTAGATGCACCGTCACCCCGCCCTCGGACTCTGCAAGGGGCGGGAACTCGGCACTGACGGGCGTCGTCTCAACCGTCGTCGCCGTATGCACGTGAATCTGGATATCCCCTTCCTCGGGAATCCGGGGGAACGAGTTGAACGCGCGCGCGTCGAGGTGCGTGAGGTCGTGCCCGCGGTTACCGCCTTTTCCGCGGGAGGGGCCGGCCGCAAAGGCGCTGCGGGTCGACTGGGTGGTGCGCGTGGGGTCAAAGTCAAAGTTGTTGTACGATCTGATGTGGGACATTTGGGTGCCGGCTTGGGTGTACGACCTGTAGAGCCGAGGAAAGGAGGATGTCATTAGTAGGGGTCCTTTTTGGCAGAGCGACTTTGATTTACCTAGATCCAAGCTGGCTATGTTCCTGCTCCATCTTGCTCATCTTGCGGATATTGTAGGCTCCGATAGCCAGCGCAAGGGCAAGCACAGCGCTGCATATGGTGCCCATCTGTTTGCGTTATATCAACTCTGGTCAGTCTTGTCGGGCAAAGAAGGGAAAAGCCCTCCAACGTACAACAATGTCTACGGTCGTGGTCGAACCCGATTTCCTGGTGTATACGGTCGGAAGTGGCGACTCGCTTGAGTCCGACACGTTGGTAACCGGAGCCTCAGTCGCAGTTGGCGTCGTGGCAGTCGGATCGAGTTCACCATTTGTTGCGGTTTGGGATGGCAGCGAGTCGACGGATGAAGAGGGGATTGTGACGCCCTGCAGTAGACGCGAATGTCAGGAATCGGCAGAGGCGTAGTCAGACCTCTTTCGGAAGACTTACGTATTGGCGGCAGTATGTGCCCATGTAGAAGTAAGCGGTATTCCATTCAGTGGCGGATGAGCAGGTGTCCGTGAAACATGTCTGAACGGGAAAGACAATCGAGAGATTGTTAGAACGATCCGTATACCAAGGGAAAAAGAACGACCTCACCCCAACGTTTGCTGTGTAGGTCTCAGAGCTACATAGACAAGAGATAGTGCTGCAACCACTTTGGTCGACGGACTCGAGGCTGAGAATACCAGACGCAATCGTTAGACGGGGCTTCATCGCGCGGGACGAGCGGCGATGCGTACCACGTTCGGGCACATGTAGGGATACTCGGAGCTTGCCGTTTTCCAAGCGTTAGCTGAGCCGGCCAGTGTGTGGTGGGCGGGTTTGCAATGTTTGCTTGAGTCGCAGCGGCGAATGGGAGAAAGGTTGCGGTGCCTTGAAGGACCGCTGATGCCGTTGGGCTTGCGAGAGATGTGAACGGAGCCATGATGGAACGGACGAGCGATACTGCGCCATTGCGGAGGCGAGCTCTTGCATACGCTGTGCTTGACACAATATGTATCGGCGGCGGGAAGGCTCTCTTGGGTTGACAAAAAGCAAAGGGCTGAACTGGGAAAGACTTGGAAGGAGCGTCGATGCATTGTCCGCGACTGATTAGAGTGAGACATTTCATTGTTCCCTCCACCTGCTCGGCTCGGGCAGCGAGATTGGGCCGGTGCGGGGCCACGTGACCGAGGGAGGGAGGGAGGGGAGAAGTCATCATTCAGAATTGGGAGGATCGTCATAGCGGGACGGGCTGACCCTTCCTCGCCCATCTCGTCACCTCATTCGCCGGCACACATCATGGCAGCCGCATTCGCGGCGAAACGTGTCGGAACTGCGACCGCGATCCCCTCTAGGGTCCGCTCCTCGGCGCTCATCATCCTCGCGACGCTCATCGTCCTCCGACCGGGACTCTTGCTCGGGGAAGGAAAGGATGCATGGGAGAAGGCTGTTGCGCAGCTCGCGCAGTGGAAGAGGGAGAGGGAAGAGAGTGCCACGGAGAGGAGGAAGAGGGATCGGATGACGCCCTTGTGAGTACTGATGTCCAGCAGCGGTTGCGATTGTCTGGGGAATTCGACGGCAGGCCCGATGGGGAGAGGTTCTGCATTGGTATCTGGCTTGGGTGGCTCGTTATAAGGGCCTCGGTCTCCTGCAAGGCTGAGATACAACAAGGTGGAAAGAAGCCTCTCACAGAACGACGGCAGGATCAAATATCGATGAGAGTCGTCTTCGACTGTTCTATATACTCTGCCGAAAGCATGACTGCACCCTAGTCATGGCAAACCAGCCGTAGGACTGGATTGATGAGTGTAAAGGGTGGATCCTTTCATGATCTTGCCTGCCCCTTTCGATCGATACATCGCTGACAATGCCCCTCTTCATAGGTCCACTCCCATGCTAGAAAAGAAGTTGACGGATCTCGTACGCAACGCGATACCGAAGACCAACTCCACGTTATGCTGACTCCCGCTTCCGTCAACTCCTTGTCGGAAATCCTGTCAATCCCAACTTTCTCGCGTGAAATCTATGTCTTGCGTGAAACCAATCAGTATCTGCCACAACTCGATGGCTCACGAACGCTGCTCGTTCCGCATAGAGGGCGAATCTCACGTGTACGTCGATCTTCCGTAGATTCCGGTATTATCGCTAGACTCACCGGACTCCTCAACTGCAGGTCCGAATCACTCCCATTCCACAGGAAGTCTATACGTCCCACCGAGAACACTTTTCAAAGCCTGCCAGCCCCGCGGCGCCGGTCATCAAAGGTAGTACACGACGACGCAGCGCCAACAAGGATTTCATACGCCAACTGCGAGCAGTTTTGCGGATCGTTATTCCTCGGTATGTTGTACGAATATGTTGTGGTCGTTGTGGACTGATGCAACCTCTGTGTCCATACAGTTGGGCGGGGAAAGAGGGATTCCTGCTGGCATTGCACACGTTCTTTCTCGTCTTTCGAACGATACTGAGTGTCGCTGTTGCCAAGCTCGATGGAAGGATCGTACGAGATCTCGTGAGTTTTCTATATTGGTCTGTTTTGTTCCATTCCGTCTAGAATGGGTGTCGGGGCCCTCTGTTTCGACAGGTATCTGGCAATGGCAAGGGATTCGTCAAAGGCCTCGTATGGTGGTTTGCGCTCAGTGTCCCATCGACGTACACCAACGCAATGGTAGGTCCAATCGTTTTCACCCATGAGGCACGACATTGACCGAAGGGGGCACCTAGATTCGATTCCTGCAAAGCAAACTGTCTTTGGCCTTCAGGAGCAATCTGACTCGCTACGTCCATGACTTGTACCTGTAAGTCTGCCGAGGAACGGTCTCAACTTCCACCATGCTGAACGTCTCCGATTAGCAATGATCGTCGGAATTACTACAAGCTCAGTATCGGTCTGGGTGCGATGGTGGACACAACGTCAACAACGTTGAAGGCTGGAGACCAATTCAGCGCAAACGATGTGGCCAAGAAAGGAGTGGCTGCAGGAGGCATTGATCAGTGAGTCACCGCTCACATGGGGGTCTTGTGTTTGGCTAAGCACCGGGGTTGCAAAGGTTCCTGACGACGGATATTGCCCGGTTCTGTGATTCACTGGCATCTCTCTAGTAGGCAGATACCTGAGATGCGTTGAGCTTTGCTAAAGAACACTGCGTCATCTGATAGCGGAAACATGGGAAAACCCACGCTCGACCTCATTATCTTTACTACGCAGCTTGCGAAGTCTCTCGGCGCATGGGGAACGATTGGCCTCTTTGCCAACTATGGGTTCACCGTTTGGGTCCTGAAGAAGGCGACCCCTGCGTTCGGCAAGCTCAAAACCATAGAGGCGAGTATGGAGGGAGAGTACAGGAGTGCATTGGGGAGAATCGGAAGGGAAGCCGAAGAGGTTGCGTATGTCAGATTGATCCGCAGACGAGTGTGCACATTCATCTGATCCTTATCTTGACGCTTAGATTCTACAACGGAGGGGGCCGAGAAAGGCAACTCCTCTGGGAGACTTATTCCAAGATCGTTGCGCACGTTACTACGATCTTCAAGGTAAGCCTGCGAATCCCTTGCACTGACACAGATGCTGACTATGGTTCATCTTCAGGCTCGTATGGCTTATTCGCAAGTATTCAGTCACTGATCGCCCGTTCAAGACTGACGTTCTCTCTGTGACGTATCAGGATGACGGAAGATTTCATCATCAAATACTTCTGGAGCGCGGCTGGTTACGGTCTCATGAGCATCCCTCTGCTCTTCGGCAACAAGGCCGAGGCGTCTCGTGGCCTGAGCTCCGCCTCCTCCTCAGTGGCCTCCAGGACAGAAAGTGAGCAGGGACCATCACAGCCGTTAGACGTTCACTCATTCGGCTGCTCAAGATTATGTATCCAATCGTCGGCTCCTGCTTTCACTTGCAGATGCCGGCGGTCGACTGATGTACAGCGGCAAAGAGATTTCGGAACTGGTTGGGTACACTAGCAGAGTATATGGCCTTCTATCTGCGCTGCACATGCTCGACAACGACAACTATCCTGCCGTTGAGCGCCCGGCTCACCTTCCAGAGGACCAAGTAGGTTTCGCACATGGCTTACGGTCTACCGATAACTTACCCCTGTTTCCGGAGCCTTTCTACGTGATGTCCAATGTTAATGGCGAGACTGTGTATTCTAAAGATCGCGTTGCTCTCGTTGACGTGCCCATTGTGGTGCCACCCACCGACACCATCTCTCAACTCGAGGGAGGAGACGTGTTGGTGAAATCCTTCACCTTCTCCACTGGGAAGCAGGAGCACACTCTGATCAGCGGCGGAAAGTAGGTCCCCTCCCGGACCACATGTGAGACTCCACGCTGACCAAGGCTCTTCCCGCTTTAGTGGCATCGGCAAAACCAGCTTGGCGCGTGTCATCGCAGGCCTATGGCCTGTATGGAAAGGGCAGCTCGAAGTGCCCGAGCCTTTGGATATCTTCTTCCTCTCCCAGCGTCCATATCTCCCGATAGGCAGCTTGCGAGACCAGGTCATCTAGTTCGTCAGGGCGCTTTTTGGCTCCGTGTTACGACTGACATCTTTCTGCAACAGCCCGCATTCTTATGCTCAGATGAAAGCGGAAGGACGTACCGAGTCCGAGCTCATGTCTATCCTCGACAAAGTGCACTTAGCTTACCTGCCAGGTCGAGAAGGCGGATTCGATACAAGGAAAGAATGGAAAGACGTGTTATCCGGCGGCGAGAAGCAAAGAATATGCTTCGCGAGGATGTTTTATCACAAACCGCAATTCGCGGTACTCGATGGTAGGCAAACGTCATGCAAGGCGAGGAGTCGGTAGCTGACAGCTTAACGGGACAGACTGCACGAATGCGGTATCTTCCGATGTCGAGGACCGCATGTATGAGGGTGCAAAGCAAGCTGGCATCACGCTGTTAACCATCACGTGAGTGGAGATTGGTCCCAGCTTCTCATCAAGCTGACCGCAGGCAAATCCACAGGCACCGCCCTTCTCTACTGAGGCATCACGTGCGACAGCTTGTCATTACGGGAAAGGAAACACAGGCATCTCAACCGGAATTTTCTCTTCGTTCTCTTTCCCGTCCTGCTTCAGAAGATGAAACGCAAAGTCTCGATGCAGAAATCGAAAGGATACGTCAGATGATAGAAGCGGAAGTTCCCGAATGGGAAAAGAGGTTGAAGGAAGTGAAAGAGGATCTGAGCGGCAGAATATGATAATGGAGCTTTGCCGCGTGGCGCATATACATGCATTGTGTCTGGAGTTTGACATCACGTTTGCGGGGCCGCAGCTCGCTTCCCGTTCGTCTTGTCAAGAATGACGGTGCACTTGCGCCTCCATCGCGTCTCAACCCCTGCCATATAACAGAAGTCTTGCTCGTTCCGCTTCAGTCCCAAAGACGTCCAATACTGTGTGTGCATCATCGAGATTCCGCGTTTCAGGTTGCGCAGCGCCTGGTGTGACGACTGCCAAGGGTGAGAGTTCAGGGGAAAAGTCCTCGCAGGCCGGATTATCGACCCGGATGGCAGCGACAGGCAGATCATCCGGGAGACATTTCGTGTATTGCGACCTCTCTGGCATTCGGAAGGCGGCTACGCTGCCAGGATCCATCTGCAATGCAGTGAATCGATGACCTTGGTATGCATTGACGTTGAGCTCTGGCCAGTTTTGTTCGATGTTACCGTCGTGAGCTGATTCGATTTCATGTGCACCGTGGTGTGCATAGTCCTCGCTTGGAGATGGCTCTTCCGCATAGTCCATATCCCCAAGACCTTCGACTCGGTCGCTAGGTTCGAATATAAGCGGAAGGCCTTTATCCCGGATGTCCGGATCACCGCGCTCCGAGCTTGATGAACACGCCAAGGCATTTGCCAACATGTCGGCATACGATCTGGTATCCAGCGAAGGGGAGCATGAGTTGTCGTATTGCCCTGAAAGCAAAGCATCGTCTCGCTGAATGCCTGTATATTCCTCCAAAAGGGCTGGCACGGCCTCCAAGAGCGATAGATCTTGGTTCGTATCCATGGGAGCATCCTGTTTGTTACCGTTGACCGCGTCGGAGTGCTGATCCTCGGCTTCTTCGATCTGCTCTTGCTCATCCTCATCTATCAGGATTGTTGGCCAGTCCGGGGACGACTGGCGGTCTTCAGCCTGTTTCGCCTCGGACCTCTCCTTTTCCCGACTTTCGCCCTGAGAACTCGTAGACATTGGCGAATATGGCGCCTTGACGACGATTTTGGCCCGCTTCTTCTGCTTAAAGTCTGCCTGCTGCTTCTGCGTTCGCTCCGAGGTATGGGCTTTCCGAACCTTGGCGAGAGCCGAAGCTTTCCGAATCTTGACGGGGGACGAGGAATTCTGCTTCTCAACCGAGCTGCTTCCAGTCGACTCCGACATAAGAGGGGTGGAAGTCATCTTGCGTTTGGTCCTCATGAGCCTCTCCCCTTGAAATTGTAAATCGGGAGCTAGGAGAAAGGTCCGCTGATAAGGAGCTGAAACATGTGTTCTGCGCGATATACTCACGGTGTTTTAGAGGCCTTGTCGGTTTCCCACTCATACCAGAAATCATCCCCTTGCCAAACAGGCCCAGACGCAGCTTGGGCGTCGGCAACTTGAGCGACAGATCAGTAAGATACCAAGGTCTAGAGTGTACTGTTACCTACAGTAATCCTCTTCCGCGAATCGAGATGTCCATGGACTTCATACGCCTTCAACAAGGCCATACTGGCATCTCCCCGATCTTGTTTACGCTTTGCATTTTGATTTTCTTTTGCCTTTTGCGACCTTGGAGGATGTGCTGGCTCCTCCTCGTCTTCGGTAACCTCGGAGCTGGACGAGGGCGGCTGGGGCTTCTTCTTGTCCTTTTTCTTGATGGGCGCATTCTTCGACTTCAAAGCCATCTTCTTTCGACGCTTGTCGCGGCGGGCTGTAAGTACTAACGGAGGCCATAGTAGCCTGTCAGAGTATGTTCAGCGACAAGAATGATGTGAAAAGCTCACGACCCACTTTCTTCTCTAGCTTGCTCTTCCGCTTTTTGCGAAGCCCGCTGTCGGTCTGAACCCTCTACCGAAGCCTTCGAACGAAGCTTTCTTTCCGACAAGGCGATACACGTCTCTTTCCGGCTGCCACGATTTCTAGTGGAGTTCAGCGCAGAAGATTCACCTAGAGGTCTTCGGCGGCTTTCTGCCTCTTTCGCGGGTTTGACCTTAAGCTTCTTGGCTGTGGGCACGTCTTTGGCGTCATCACGAAATTTGCCCTGTTTAAGGGACGTCGGGCCATCATCCGCCGCCGAGATGGTGTCATTGTGGGACGCTTTCCTCTTTCTGCTAGTCGCCTTCTCCGACGTTTCCGCTGACATGTGCTGGTCGTCACCCATCCCTTCATCTCCTCGCGTGCCATTCGTAGAGTAGATCGGAATCTCGACGACCGGCTTCAACAAGACCTTTGGCGTCGATTCTGCCTCGACAGAAGACTTCGGCCTGATATCCTTCCAAGGTTTGATGGGCGACGATGAAGATGTATTGAGCGCATTGACGAGCTTTTCTTTCGATTTGGTCTTGGTCTCGGTCTTGGAAAGCTTGACCGAGCGGACGGCTGTGATCATTGCCGAAGTATTCCCGTACCGATCCCGCATTCGCGCACGTATCCCTCCGCGTTGACTGACTGAGCTCATCGCCGTCACAGACTTCCCTGATCCCGCGCCATCTTCGCCAACATATGCAACATCGGCCAGGGTTGTCGCTCGTTCGAATCCTGCGACTGCCCAACCGGTCTTGTCTGCCTTCAAGGCTCGATCTTCCTTCTTATCACGTTCTATGAGCGAATCGAGATACATCCGCCCTTGAGCTGTGAAGAAGCGCGTATGCGGTTCGATGGTGGTCAAGAAGCGGTTGATGCGGGTTTGCAGGTCGAAGGAGCCATTTGCGTGAAAGCTATTGATGGGAGGATTTGAAGCCATTCCGGCGGGGACCGAGGATGGGATTCCGGCAAGAGGCCAAGAACGACGATCTTGTCTACTGACGGGTGCTCACTCCTGGCTGATGTTGACTCTTATCGTACAGGACTGTTGACAATGTCACCCATGAAGCATCTGCGCATCCGCTCCGCTGGTGCGTCACTCAACATTCATCACCTCAATTTTGCATCCGCTGCTTACCTAAACCCATGGTGGCGAATGCGCAGTCTATCCCCTGTATCTCCCGATTCGGTAGGCCTCATATCGACGAGACTTTGCAGTTCGCCATCGCTTGGCCAACTAACGCACCTTCGTCCTTCAGGAGCCCTCATCCAAGTCGAGTGGAGCCTATCGAATCTGCCACTTCGTCTCCACAGATTCTAATTTCAGCGGAGACGAATCCGTAGTGGTGTTTGCGACAAAGGCCGCAAACATCCTCGATCTGTCGCCGTCGCTGCGTCAGGACGGCGCATCTAGCGGCGATGCAAAGAGATAGATGGTGAACAATATTGACTACACCTGTAGACTATCAGTTTCACGGGTCAGGACCATGAAAACCTTTGCAGAAACCTGCTATCCCGCCGTTCATCAGCTATCTCATTTCACAATTTTCCTCTCAAAGAACGGTGAGGTGACAAACCAGGCTCATCTCCAGCCAGGTGCAAGCAATCAAATAGCACAGCTGAAAGCGAAAGCATCCATTCTTGATCCATCGCACCCGTCAGCATTGGATACGAATCCCTCGACCCGGCGGCGGCGCAGAGGCCGAGACCGGCTCCAGAAAGCTGTCCAGAGGGAAAAAGGAAAAGGCGACAAACAGGCTGACAATGGTATGACGTAAACGCGCTAATGGAAGCGAAAAGTGGCTCGTCATGAACCGACGGCACACGCAACGGGAAATTCGATTCTACATATAGAGTCGTCGGTCGGCGCTGGAAGACATCCCGTCGATCTTGGATTTTCGCCTCACACCAACTCTATCTGCTTTAGATCAGCACCTTGCCCACTTTACCACTGCACAACCTCTCTACACATCACCATGCCTGACATTGACGCTACCGTTCGACGTGGACACCCCAGTGCGTCGGCCTGGCTGTTTCCCAAACTGGCAATTTCCTTTCACTGACACGTTCTTCTCCAGTCCTTTTCGGTCTCTTGGCCGTTATCGGTATCATCGAGGGTGCCATCACATCGTGGCTAGTGAGGCAGTACCAACACGGGGACAACACGTATCCCAATGCGTCGTTCCGGGACAGGTTGAGGTTCGCTGTGTAAGTACTCCTATCTACACACCCCAGACGGAGTCCCTAGTATCCCTGCCTCATGCCGCTCTCGGAAAACTCGTGGCTGATTCTTTCACTCTCTACAGCTTCACCTCATGGTGGACAGTTGTCTTCTCCGTCCTCTACATGGTTCTCTACCTCATGGGCATCGGCGGTATCTTTACCTCCATCGCATCTCACACCATCTGGCTGGGTCTCACGTACGTTCAGCCTCATCAACTTGTTTTCCCTTTGAAGCTGATTCTACCGCCTTTTTAGCTGGATCTTCTGGCTCGCTGTTGCCGCTTCCATCACCTCGATGTTGGGTGGTGGTTACGTCTGCTCGCACTCTGACCTCGTCTACTGCAACCAAAACGTTGCCGCCGAGGCTTTCGCTTGGATCGAATGGTGAGTCTCGCAAGGGGACTATGCTGAAAACCGTCAACTGATCTCTCTCTTCACGCAGGATCATCATGACCTTCACCCTGATCGCTGCCATCTTGCTCGGTTACCGAGCTATGCGAGGCGGTGGTTCCGCCACCGACCGAATTGGCGCCTAAATATCATTCGCCTTTTACATGCCGTGGAAACTCAATCGATCATCGCAGCTTTTGGGACTTGGGTCGCACTTGGAAGAAGGAAGGCATAATAGCCACCGGAATTCGGAACACTGCATCTTCCCTCAGCGGAATAGAAATCGCCCTCGCAAACGCCCTACACGCGGCGAGGAAGAATCGCGAAATTGTCGAAACAACTTTTATAATAATCATTGACTATGCATACTATCTATAATGCTTTCTCTGGAAGTCCGTTCGCACCGCATACGCTTCGAGCATTGTACATTGTTGGTGGTACTATCAGCCATCCCGCGGTGGTTTCGACGAACGCTAAAATGTACTGCTTGCATTGATGCATCAACGTAGAGATATAGAGTAATCGTCAAGACGTCATTCGCCCGCTTGTCCCGAAATTCGTGACACTGCTGAGATCGATTGATCTCGTGACGAACCCGCGTTTCGCGTCTGAAACTGAAACCGCTACGTCCAAACCGACCTCCATGTTCACCCTTTAAGAGTGGAGAACCAATACGGGAGATACGTTACTGTCGTGGCTTAGAGGTTGAAGGGATCGCCTATCCCATGATACGGCATCTCTTCACTCTTCTGCTAGCAATAATTCTCGCTACATATTCGCTTTCACCCTTTCTCGCAATCATTCCGGAACCACGATCCGCAGCCTCTACATCAATCTCGCCTTCACCGACGCCCTTCATGACTGGACCCACCATCATGACTGGAACACCCCAGAGGGACTCGTCAGCGACGCCTTCCGATCAATCAGCGACGAGCGATACGAGCGGTGTTCGCGGGAACATGTCGGATGCCGCTCTATTGCTCAAGACAGCCACATTTGCCGCAGAGAAGCATCGCAATCAGAGGCGAAAGAACACTGAAGCTTCGCCATAGTAAGCCGTCGTCGTTGTCTTTCAGGTCTGGAGCTGATCTCGGCGAACTTAATTCACCAGCATCAACCATCCCCTGGTCAGTCGGTTTCATAATTGTCAAGTCTGAAATGCTGAATGCGCTTGATCGCATCTTACAGGCCGTCGCCAATATTCTGAGCAACTACGGTGTCGACCATCTTCCCACATTGATGGCAGCCATTCTGCACGACACAGTAGAGGATACGGATACCACCCTGCAGGAGATTGCTACGCTTTTTGGAGATGATGTAGCGAGTATCGTAGAAGTAAGTCGCATAGTCGGAATGCCCCGCCAACCCACCCTTTAATCCTTGCGTATGTGGCAGGAATGCACAGATCCACCAAATACACCTGTTCAGATCAGAAAGCAGCTCCAGATAGACACAGCGCCAACGAAAAGCCGTGAGGCACAGCGTGTAAAGCTTGGAGATAAACTGCACAACTTGTACTCCATCAGAGAAGACGTGAGTCATCCCGTAGCAATGCTCTCAACCTTGATTCAAGCTTGACGGTGATCCTTGCATATAGGCCCCAGTAGGATGGACCCCAAGACGATGCCAGGAATATTTCAGTGAGTGCGCCGAACTCCGACCATGGCGTCTCGCTGACCATTGGCCCTTCTTCTTAGTCTGGGCGAGAAAAGTCACATCTTCGTGCTACCAAGCACTGCCACTCATCGAGATTGCTTTCAACGACCTTTACGAAAACAAACACTTTGTGCTCAACGGGAAAATCTATAAATGTCACCCGGATCTTGGAGAAGACATTGTCAGCGACGCGGAGATGGTGGAACTGAAGCAGTTTATGGGTATTCAGAAGAAGAGGAAACGGGACGGCACCGCCTCGCCGATATATTACTGATGGATACCGCCTAGATGTTTCACGCCTTCATGTATCAATTAGCTTATGTCACCATTGTATCTGGTATACTGCGTCATGGGACTCGCACGATCGAGTACAGTTGATGAATAGAATCTAGTAGAAGGATATCGTATGCAACAGCGAATGAGGGTGCAAATCTTGCTGTCGAACCAGAATGTCTTCTATTTCCGTGTCGAGATCTTCGGCGCTTTCGATCTATGTGTCGGGGGCATCAGCGATTGCCGAACAGCGAAGAAGCAATGACTACATACAGCTTTCGCGAGGTCTAAAATTGCCTTCCCTGCGAGGAACGCCTCCTCGTGATTATCCTTGATCTCAACATTGATCACATGCACGGGCTTGTTGTATTGACCGCCGCGATTCAACAGATCTGGCAAATGAATTTCAGCGACAGGCGTCTCCGGCACACAGCTCTCGTTAGACCCACCTTCACAGACCGCATCGAAACAACGCTCTTCGCACGTGATAACCACATCTGCAGAGATATCCCTAGTTGCTTGCCACTTCTCGGGTGCAGTCTTCACTTTTCTATTCCGATCCAGCATGTTAAGGATCCCGTTTGCGGTATATCTGCAAAAGGCGAAGTCAGGATCATCTCATTCCAGACAAGAAAAAGGATCCTTGCAGTTGCTCATCCTTTTCCTTGAGATCATTGTACATGACATCGTATGGTGTGCCGAAAGTGTAGATGTTCGGTTCGCGCATTGAGGCTCCTGGTAGACGAACCATGGATCCAGTGCCCGAGGACGTTACTCGGAAATGTGCCCGTCTATAAATATGGTCAAGGTCAGAGGGTCGACCAGAAACAAATCCCGGCCATCAAAGAGTGACATACTGCAGGACGTTATGTGCTTCCATCGAACGGTTCTGCCAAGAGCCGCGTCAGCTCCCCTAGGCCTCGACAATCTTCCGCTGCTCACGTTATTACTGGCGCAGACCACACAGAACATGGGACGAAGCTTCCCAGAATCCGTCTCAGACACAGTCTCTGCTTCTTGCTTGACCGGCGCCACGACATTCGTGCTTTGAGCCGGGCTGGGCGGACCGGGGAGAAGCGGGAGATTGGGAGGCGGCGGGAAAGGTGGCGACGTTGATCTCGGGAACGTTGCGAACCGTGGATCCGCTGATGCGGGGGTGTTTGCTTGTAGACGTGGATCTACAGGCACAGGGTTACTGCCTTGCAGACGTGGATCCGTCGGCTGGATTCGAGGGTCCGCGCTCGCAAATCTTGGGTCTTGGGCTTGAGCGGATAAAGAGACTGGTGTTGGCGCATTATAGGTAGGTTGTGCGATTTGCGGGTTTGAGACGGGCGTGGTTGAGGGGAATCTCGGGTCTTGCGATTGTGAGCTTGTCGGTAAGGGCATGATCGGTCGAGAGGGAAAGCGAGGGTCAGGCGGGATGCCGTAGGACGGAGTATGCATTCCAGCATTGGCATTTGACGAAGGGAAAGCGCTCTTGCCTGGCGATGCACCGGCTGTTGATATCAGTCTCGGATCCGAGGAAGCCCCTCCTACTGGTGCTTGATTTTGCATGTATGAAGGCGGCGTGGGAAATCCGGATGGCATTGAAGGTGTGCCTGCGAAAGACGGTGGAGGTTGCGGTCGCGCGACCGGCGACGCTCCCGAGAAGCCCATCCCCGGAAGAGGGAACGATGGTCTCGACGCTCCGAAGTTGTTGGAATTCGGGAAAGGCGGAGCATTGCCGCCTGCGTTGAATCTTCGATCTTGAGGAGGTCCGTTGGGGCGCGGTGGTCTAGGGCCATTGGACTGACTGCCGAACATGGCCTCCTGGGGAGGCATAGGCCGTCTCTGCCATCCCTTTCCTGGCTGTTGCTGCTGCTGCGTCGATTGCTGTTGCTGGTACTGCTGACCGCCGTAGTAGGGCTGATTGTTCGACATAATGGCCTGTTCGACTCGCCAGACGTTCCGACTCTATCATCTATGGCTGTCTTGTCAAGCTATCATAGGCTACAGACCGCAGCCGAGGTTGCTCAAAGGAAACAGCGATCGACGGATCCGCATGATTTCGACTTTGTAAACAGCCCAGGCGGGTCTCATCGCCCAGGTCATTGACGCTCCTCTTCCACCTCCTGCCGTTCGACTGTCCAGTCACTACTACAGATCCACGCCATGTCATTCGGAAGACCACCTAGCATCGGCGACAACTTCAAAGTCAACCCGCCGCAACGCGGATCATTCCCATTGGATCACGAAGGTACGCATGTTTCCCGATCATGTGCGAATGTGGCGGGAGTCTTATTTGAGCCGTTCTCCCATGTTCATGACAGGTGACTGCAAGGCTTTCATGCTGGAGTACCTGGGCTGCCTGAAGACGAATGGAAATGACAACGGTAAATGCCGGCTTCTATCAAAGCGCTATCTGGAATGCAGAATGGACAAGTAAGTCTCGTTCCCATCCCGCGCGACGGTACCGTGCCTGGTACTGATGCATTGACTTATTCGTGATCTTAGTCAATTGATGGAACGCGACGACTTCAGTAATTTGGGACTGGGGGACGTGGTGGATCCGAAACAGGATCCCGGGATAGCACGTCCAGCGTAGAAGTACACTGTCTCTTTTGCAGCCAAGTGGTCTCGGAGACGATACAACCCAATTCAGCCTCCATATCTGTTGTACAGTGACTTGTAAAGCGACACACTCCTCTCAAACTCATGAAGATCATCGATTGGCTCCTTGCCTCGCTTGACATTGTTATCGCGCGAAGACGATATTGTACCGAGTGACAAAACGCGACCTTTCGAGGCCATGAGACGGAAATCCGATATCTCATGTGCAGCATATCAGAACTTTATTACATACAATTTCAATCATGAGACAGCAGTAAAAGAGGGCTCCGTACATTGACGAACCGAGAGCGAGAAGCAGATACCGAGAACGTAAACAGAAAAAAAGCAGTCGAAGTCACATGCGGATCGATAATTGCGGTGAAGGGAGCATTAGAGACGTCGAAAGATGGGTTGCGCCGCCGGAATGGATATACAAATGCATTGGCCTTTTCGGGCGGGGGCGTGTTGGCCAGAAATCGCTTGGCATACGGCGCGCCCATAAGAGGTGTTGAGATGAGGTTGGAGGTAGGAAGGGTGACCCGCGGCGCCGCCTTCGGTGACTTGCTTTCATGTTCTCGTGACATTGAAATGGATGGCGGCAGGAATGACGGCAAGAAGACACCATATTGAGAGTCGTCGAAATGACGAGGAACATGATCGGCTGACGGCGAAATCCGGGAGGCAGATGGCTTCCCTGGATTCGTGCTGATCCGATGATTGTTGTGTAGGTGTATATGAATGTGTCTTTTGTGTGTTTCCGTCTTGCGTTTCCTTGCCGCTTCCATTCCGACGAGAAGGCATGTCGGCCTCCTTCCAGGTGCGGCGCATAGCCGCCTCTTCGGTCCTCCGTTCCTCGCGCTCCCGTCCTTTTCATAAACCCCGTCTTCTCGTCATCATTCATCCCATTTCCATCTGCTAACTACTGTGCGACAAATCTTGTCCAGAAATTACCTGATGGAGGGATTAATTAGCGATCTAGTGTACTCGCGCGGATGATCATTGACAAGACCTACCATTGCCCCTGCTGAGGCTCACGAGCTTGCCTGGTAGCAGACCGAAGTTGTCGACCGGTTTCAGGTGCGCCACCCATCATCTGCTGCTGCTGCTGCTGCTGCTGATCATCGCCAACTACGCGTCGTTTGGGTGCCTCGTCTACGGGCAAAGATGCCGCCGCGGGTTTCTGCGTGTTCTGCACGGACCAGTCGAAGACGTAGTCGTATTGGAAGCCCTCTCGAACGAACAAGTCCCGGAACAACTTCCTGAGGTATGAGTAGTCAGGCTTGTCGTCGAATCGCAAAGATCTGGTGTAGTTGAGGTATACGGCAAACTCGTTGGGATGTCCTCGGCAGAGAATTTCGGTCGCAGTAGTCATCTTCTTCTCCATGATACGGTCGTACTTTTGCTTCTTGGTGGCAGCCTTGAGTCCCTGCCACGGCAGGGAACCTCGCAAAAAGTACATGAGAACGTAACCGAGAGATTCGAGGTCATCTCGTCGAGACTGTTCAACTCCGAGATGGGTGTTGATGGAGGTATATCGAGCGGTACCGGTCAAGTTCTTGTTCTCTCGGTAAGGGATGTGCAGGTGGGTCTTTGGGTCCCGATACTTTTTTGCCAGACCGAAATCGATCACGTTGACCTGGTTGCCTCGCTTGCCGATTCCCATCAAAAAGTTGTCCGGCTTGATATCTCGATGAATAAAGTTCCGAGAGTGGATGTACTCAACTCGCGAGATCTGACATGATCCAAGATCAGGAAGTGAAATAACGTTCGAGGTACCGTCAAGCTTACCAGTTGATCGGCAAGCAGCAACACCGTCTTCAGGCTGAATCGTCGATTGCAGAAGTTGAACAAGTCTTCCAGTGATGGCCCCAACAGATCCAGCACCATAGCATTGTAGTCACATTCGGTTCCGTACCACCTCACAAACGGCACACCGACACCGCCCGCCAAGCTCTTGTAGACTTTCGACTCGTATTCCAGCTGCGGATGCTTTGCTTTGACGGATTCGAGCTTGATGGCTACTTCTTCTCCTGATACGATGTTGACGCCGAGATAGATATCACCTGAATGCCGAGAGCAGAGCCGTCAGCAAAGGGGGTCACAGGGGGACCAGGGAAAACGAGCATGATACGTACCAAATGAACCGCTACCGATCTTCTTGCCGATCCTGTACTTGTGACCTACCCGCAGATCCATCGCCATCTTGGGTGTATGTGTTTAGTTTTCTATGTTACGAAAGAGGAGGAAAAGGGGACGTTGTCAGCGATGATGTCTTGCTTCGGGGCAGAGTCCAAAAGCATGGGAGATGAGGGATGACTGCGAATACAATTAGAAGAGCAATGAACATGATGTCCAGGTCAAAGATAACTGTCGACTTGATATGACACGAAGGGAGCGCCCACGTTGCTGATCAGTCCAATCGCATGATCGGAACACGCTTGCGGGTGTCGTTGCCGCTGTCCGTATCACCTGAGAATAGCAAGTCCCCGCTAAGGGAATCTGGAAAAGATGATGATATTGCAGATCGGGTGATCGATAGGGACAAAGCACGTTTCGACGTTGTGACGCGTCGGTTGTCGGATTGATATCGAGATTCCGTGGAAACTCTGTTCGATCGTGTACTCGCAGCCATCCTGCGCCTCCCAACGATCGCGTCCCAAGGAGTTTGGAGTGATGAAGTACTCACAGAAAATGCAAAGCGAGCGCAAACGAGGGATCCTATGTGTCGATGTCACCAACCTCGAACGCGTAATGACGATGTCTTGCTTGAAAAGACGCTGATGTGGCACTTGCTGGAAGCGACAGGCAACTCTACGACGTCACGTTCGAGTGATAGACAATGGCGACGAACAGGGGACGGTCCGTGATGAAGCTTGAAACAAGCAACTGGACACGCAGAAGGAATGGTCAACGTGATGATGAACAAGCAAACAGGTATGATGCGATGCGGGTCAGCTTGCGGGTCCTCGACGTCCTCGACTGCCAGAGGTGCGCCCGGTTGAATTCTGCGTGACGCAGGGTAAAATTCTCGGCTGAGGGACAAAGGGGCTGGCACTTCCGCCCGGCGTTCTGTCTACGTGGACCTGCGTTTCCGATGCCCAGGTTGATCGTGAGTGATCTGTTCTCAGCTTGGGAGCGATTCAAAGGCCTACGCTTTAGTCTCTAACAAAGTTGACAGCATGAATGAAACGAGATCGCTTCCACCGAAAATTGAGTAAGGTGCAGGTATGCGATCGTGTTAGTTAGTCCGTTCGTGTCAGCAGATCCGCGTTTCGGCTTTATTATTAGTCGCGGTTCACGGTGATGTGAAATATGCTATATCGCATCGCATGATCATGCGATATAACAAGGTGTGAGAGTGCAAACCCCTCATTTGACCATGAGAGCGATTCGAAGGCGGCTCCCAGCGACCTTCCAGCCAGGACAGCTGACCTTGTCGCAAGGCTGCAGCATGCAGGAACGATTCTCCAACGCCGCGATGATCTCAATTGATCCATCCCAACTGCAAGGGGTTCTCACGGGTGGCGTCTCGCTCGATTGCTCTGCAGCCGGTCAAGCGCGCCTTGGGTGACGCGTGCAAAAGCGCCTTTTTTTTTCGAGCGATCCAGAGTCTGCTAAAAAGTTCGAAGCGCAAGGGCGGTGAGGGAAGCATATCACAGATTTCTATCTATTCACTGCATTCACTCCGTCATGTTGCTCATTCACCATTGCAACTTGGATGAACCGTTCGTCACATACTCTGTTGACGCGTTTCATCTCATTTGCAACACCCAGCTACACCCAAGCACCTAGCGTTGCCGTTGGAACTGCAGCACTAGTCTCGCTCCGATTTCCTTTCGCTTTTTCGTGTCACCGCCCATTTTCGACCACCTTTGCACCGCTCGCCAAAAAGCCCAAGACCAAGATGCGTATGTAGGCATCGATTTTCTTCTTCTTCTCCTCGGTCTATCACTTATCCCGTATATCTATCAGCACCGAAATCCAAGAAGGGCGAGCCCGAAAAGAAGATCCTTTTGGGTCGACCTGGTAACAATTTGAAGGTAAGTTGCCTTGATGCTTGTCAACTCAAACATGAGCTGATCACTGCTTTAGATCGGTATCGTCGGTGTGCCCAACGTCGGAAAATCCAGTTTCTTCAACCTGCTTTCAAAGACTCAGCTTTCCAATGCTGCCAACTTCCCCTATGCGACCATGTGAGTTGCTGCAATCCTTTGCGTCGCGTTGAGGCTAAACCTTGACATTAGCGACCCTGAAGAGGCCCGAATCCTCGTACCGGATCCTCGTCATGACTGGCTCGTTGACCTCTACAAGCCCAAGTCAGCCATTGCCGCCTATTTGACCTGTATCGATATCGCCGGTCTTACGGCTGGTGCGTCCACCGGTGCTGGTCTCGGAAACGCCTTCTTGTCGCACGTTCGTGCAGTCGACGGCATCTTCCAGATGGTTCGAGCATTCGACGACGCCGATGTCATCCACGTCGAAGGCGATGTCGACCCCACGCGTGATATGGCCATCATTCAGAACGAACTCCGTCTGAAGGATATCGAGTGGGTGCAGAAGTACCACGAGCAGATGAAGAAGACGGTCCGAAGTGCCGGATCCGTCAGTCTGGCCGACAAGGCCAAGAAGGAGGAATTGGCTACAGTCGAGAAAATTCTTCACGTCTTAACTGAGGAGAAGAGGGATGTGCGAAAGGTCAACTGGACAAACAAGGAGGTGAGCACAACAGACTGGTCGAAACGCCAAACGCCAGCTTCCACCTTGCCCGGTGCGCGAATATATGATGAGAAAGAGCACCAAAGCTCGATTTAACCCAGCTCGTTGACGTAGTGGAGTAACGCCCACACCTATTTTTCCAGAATGAGATAAAGGATATCCTCTGACTTTTGTTGCAATTCGGGCAAGAGTTGCGGCTGGCCGGAAGCGTTTCTGGCGGCTTTGACCGGCTGGACGGTAGCTAACTCTGTCTTGTTTTTGCTTCAGGTCCAAGTCGTCAACGATTTGCAGCTGTTGACCGCCAAGCCGGTGACCTACCTTGTCAACCTGTCAGAGCGCGATTATATCCGCAAGAAGAACAAGTGGCTACCAAAGATCAAACAGTGGATTGACGAGAACAACCCCGGAGACTTGTTGATTCCCTTCAGTGTCACCTTCGAGCAGCGTCTGGCAGACTTGGGTGACGAGGCAGCCATCAAGGAGGAAGAGAAGAATGTCGGTGCTACTTCCGCCCTTGGCAAAATCACTACCGCAGGTTACGCAAGCTTGAACTTGATCCGGTACTTCACTTGCGGTCCCGACGAGGTTCGAGCATGGACACTGCGTGAAGGCACAGATGCGCCTAACGCAGGTGGTATCATTCACTCGGATTTCAAGAACAAGTTTGTGTGCGCGGAAGTCATGGCGTTCGAGGATCTCAAGGAGCACGGTTCGGAAGCTGCCGTCAAGGCTGCTGGTAAATACAGACAGCAAGGCAAGACGTATATCGTGCAGGATGCGGATATCATGTACTTCAAGTTTGGTCAATAGAGTGCCATCGCTGTAGCATAGTATGCATCCAACATTGAATTGTAGTTCATGGGCGGCAAGGCGCGGTTGCTATGACAAGGCGTATAGAAGTCGAACCATGTGTCAGAATCTGGTGTCGCCGAATGCGAAAGATTGTGAATTGGCCCAGTTGACCTGTTATCCGAAGCAGCCATCACTGGAAGGTCTGCCGGACAAGAAGAATGCTGGGATGATGTCAGCCCGCGAACCGCAAAATCGCAAAATTTAGGATCTGATGACGAGGCGATGATCTGTCACCCCACGACAGCTGCCCCGGCCAGCTGCCGCGACCGGAACGGACGCGGTTTGAGGAGCTGTTCGAAGCAGCTTTTGAAGAAGGCGTCCTCTGAGCAAAAGTAGACCTCATTCATACCTGGATTGACTCCCTTGACTGCTTCTGCCTAGCCCTCTCCAACCGTTGCCCCCTCGCGCATACAGTAGTAGACCTTGACCTGCTCGAAATCGGCCATTTGTCGGCTGATTGCCGCTCTGATTGTTCATTCGCTGATTGCTATCGCCCAAAGGCTTTCTGGCCTGGAATACAACGT